>CAHIKZ030002446.1:2235000-2405000 GCA_903632075.3 Acanthosepion pharaonis
TTCAAGTTAACTTTGGTCTTTGATATCTTCTGTTTTCCTTATTATTGTTCTTTTATTATTCTCTCTCCTTAATAGTATTTTTCTCTTCTTTTTTTTCCTCACGGTCTCTAACACTCAGTCGTCTGTTTCGCCTTAGTGGCTTTAGTGCTAAAATGATTTTTAAAAAAACGTTTTACAGATTTACTTCCATCTTTTATACTGTAAAATCACGAGGACATATTTTTGTGAATGATACAAAAATGGCTTTTCCTTTAAGAAATCTTCAGTTTATTTTTTCCTGAAGTGAAATACTTCTTCTGACATCTAATATTATCTCATTTAAAAATGTCAACTCTCGCAAGTTATGCCCGAGTTGCCATTCCTAAATGTTTCTTGAAGAGATGTTGAATATTCGTGTTGGCAAGGCAACTATATTTAGCAAGAGTCATCTCCATGGGCTATGGCTTCAGCGCCATTACGCTGGACTTCGCTTCATAGCAGAGGATTTCCATTCCATGAATGACAATAAGGAACCCCCTTCCCTCCCACCTCTTCAGGAAGTACACAGTTGTTTGTCTGGGATTCTGATAACATCTTTCCAAAGCTCACCTCTGATTAATTGCGTTCTGATTTTAAATTGGCTCATTTTCTCTACATGGAAGCCGAGTCAATCAAGTTGATGGGATGGGGGCAGAATGGAACTGGGTAGGAAGGAAAGTCCAACAAAAGAGTCAGAAGCCAAAGAATTAGGGATGGGAGATCAGTTCTCTGTCTGGAATGGTTGCTCTTCCTTCAGAACGAAAAAACAAAAACACAAATGACTTGGTATTGACGATCTTTGATTATCTTTAAAGAATTCCCATTAGAATGGACATTATTGCAAAACTGTAACCTCTTTTCCAAAATTAATCTCATTGAAACTTACTTTCTCGTCATTCTTCTTCTTTGTGTACGGTTCTTTCAGGTTATATTCTATCATGGCTCTCCACAACTTCTTATCTCGTGTGGCTCTTAGCAGTTTTCTCTCTCTCTTTGCATTCTGGCATCCATTCGCACAAGCTCGTTAGACAAATAGCTCGCTGCTTTCCCTTAACTCTCTTACGGTCTTGAATTCCAGTCGAATCCATTACATTCACTTACATGCTAATACTCTTGGGAAAGGTATGAATCCTCTTCTCCCCCCCCCGCGTCAGCTATGGGTAAATAGCAAGACAGACCGGGTTCTCTAGCTTTGTGGAACACACCTATTCTTTAGTTAATCGACTCTCCCATCTATAATAAGTAGGAGTAGTAATAGTAACGAGAGGTAGCAGTAAGTCTCAGGGAGTTGGTCTGTCAGTCGATGTCGGACGACCGTTAGTCGGATATTAAAGTATCAGCGACCACCACTAGATTTCTCTGCGTCATTACCTATTATATGAAGTTCCTAACGTTTTGTACGTCGAATCTAATTAGGACCGATTTCGTACAAATACAAGCCTCCACTGTGAAACTACTCTACAACACTTTGGATGGCAACTGGTCTACCGCAGAAAGAAATGGCAACCTAGTGCGGGAAAAAATCAGCCTCGTCATTCTCATGTATCGAAAGGTACATGATCGCCTAAGCGTGTATCCCGCATGGCACAAAACTGACTGACTGAGGATTATGTCCAAGGAATTTCAGCTGTTTATTCCTGATTTTTGAGCATAAGAGTTCTCCCTGTTGCCATTTTTCTTTACGATTTCTTGGTTGGTTACTCGCGCCGTCCATGGAATTCTGAGTATCCTTCTGTAGAAATCCATTTCTGCTGCCTCTAGTTTTTTTGTTTTTTTTTATTCGGGGTGTTGGGGGTGAATTTTTCAATATTCACTGCTATATAAGGTGATGGATATCACAGAACAATCCAGTCTTCTTTTCTTTGTTTCTAACGATTTTTTGGAATTCTTCTTTCGCTAGGCGAATGCGGGTTCGGATCTCGGTGTCGCATTTTCTAACCTCTTTTAAGACGCTTACTGGATATTTGAAATTCTGCACTTGCTTCATGTTTATATCTCCACTTCTTGACTCGCATCTTGAGCTTTTTATTTTGCTGATGTTCATATTTTATGTCTTATAACTGTAAGTCCCTTTTTTCTCGTTTTCTCCCACGACATATCAACATATATGTACGTATACAGATGTAAAAGTATATATATATATATATATATATATATATATATATATGCTATCGCACTTTTATATAGATATACTATCGCACTTCTCGCTTGTGGAACTCCTTTCTGGCTCCATGATTTCCAGCCAAATTTAATCTGGAAAAAATTAAATACAATGTCAATTGCTATCTGTCCTTCTGATTACTCTTTCCTTTTCCTGCTTATTATTAATGTTTTTGTTACTGATTCTTTCACACCTAGTAACTCCTCGTGTCTTAGTGGCTTTATTGCCTTCTTTGGGGGGATTCCGATTTAAAAAAAAAAGAAAAAGTTAAACGGTGGGACCTAGTTTTGGTTCTTCTGCTATCTATAAACATTTTATGAGAGCAAGTCAAGTTTTTTTTGTTTTTTTTATCAAATAATTTATTGGGTGGGTGGAAAGATAACAATAGGCCTGGTAATTCTTTTTTTTATCTACATCAAGCAAATATAAAGAAAAACAAAATAATAAGAATGAATATTAGTTTAGCGGAAGGGGTGTTGCTCGTACCTACGTACTTCTCTTATCTAACTCGTTTTGGCTATTCTTTATTTCGATGTGAGCAATCATGGTTCTCCACAACTTCCTATCTTTAGCAATGTTTGATTTTTACTATTCTTCTTGACTTTACTATACCCTGTGAATGTCAAATTCTCCGTGCCTTCTTTTTTCACTATGTGAGTCAAATGTTTCAACTTTCTTTCGGATTTAAGTATGTGTCCCTTTTTATGATTCTTTCTGTTTTTTAAATTCAATTACGATTTTATTTATTTAAAAAAAGATTTAAAAACAAAAAAAACTAGTTAATATTTTGCACAATACCTTTTTAAATGCCTTATTTGAAGAGAAATATTTACTAATTAAGGTTTTAATCCTTAATAAATTAATTTTATTCGCTTATAAAAAAAATCTTATGTTTGTTTCAGACTTGAGTTGTCCCAATATTCAGTGAGCGATGGTGAATTGTTCTGCACCCCCAAAAATACTTGAAGATGATGTCCTTATTTAATATACAATAAAATAATTTATATTGTCTTTTTGATAGAATTAACACCTTAACTATCAATTGATAAAAAATGAACGAGATTAGAAAATGCAAAGTTGATAAATATATAACTTACTTTTTTCTTTTTATGTGCCATGTCCTTTCAAGACGTAGGCAATCATGGCTCTTCACTTCCCCCTATCCCTCTCAATAAGTTTTGTGCCTCTGCCAACTCCCCCAGACCACGTTCTGCAATCCACTTGCTTAAGCCCGCCAGGTATGTCTTTTGTTGCTTTCCCTTGTCTCTTTTTCCATCTATTCGGCCTGTGAGTATCAGATTCTCCAGGCCCTCTTTTCTCATTATGTGTCCCAGTAATTTCATCTGCCTCTTCCTTATGTTAAGTATAAGCTTCCTGCTTGTTTGCACCCTCTCCAAGACCTCATCGTTGCTCACACGCTCGTTCCATGATATCCTTAGCATCCTTCTGTAGAACTACATCTCCGCTGCCTCGAGTCTCTTCTTCATCTTTGAGGAGACCGTCCAACTATCGCTACCGTATAGGAGGACAGATGTCACGTAGCAGCTCAGTACTCTTTTCTTTGTCAGCAAAGAAATCTTCCTGTCTCGCAGTACTCTGCCTAGCTTTTGGAATGCATCCTTGGCCATTCCAGTCCGTCTTCGGATCTCAGCTCGCTCCTACTGCCCTCCGTCAAAACACTTCCCAAATATTTAAACTTCCTCACATGATTGATTTTAGTGCCATCCTTTTTACTGATGACCATGCATTCTGTCTTCTTGTAGTTTATGCTTAGTCCCTTCTCGTTCGCCTTCGCTACCTTCTGTAGGAGGTTTTGTAGTTTCTTTTCCGTGTCTATTATCAGTACTGTGTCGTCTGCGTATCTTATATTGGTAAGATTGTGGTCGCTAATGCTGAATCCCGGTAGGATCTCCAATTCTCTCAGAATTGCCTTAGTATAGATTGAATAAGTCCGGTGAGAAGACACATCATTATTATTTCTATTTTCGTATATTCGCTGAACTCCTTCTCAATGCGTATGCATGCCGTTTGCTGCCAGTATAGGTTCTTGATTATTTTGATATCTTTCCTGAATATATCAAGGTAAGCAAAAACTGAAAGTAAAAAGAAGACAAACGATCTTCATGTTAGTTGTAAAAAAAACAAATAAATATTAATACAAAAAAAAAACGGTAACTATGGAAATAATTAAAAGAAATAATGATAAACAATACATAATAATAAATAATACATAATGATAATAAACAATACATATATAACTTCAAACAATAATATATATAATAAATAGTACTTGTGGGTCATCCGTCACCATTTTTAAATTAATTTTGCAACTTTTTCACAAATACAGCTGCGTAAAAAATATAGTATTTGTTTCTTAAATTATATTTATTTCTCCAAATAACAAACATTAATAAATCTTATTAATTGCGTGAAATGAATGCGGTGATAAGCTGCATAATGGCATCGAATGGGTCGACTCCATCGGGTAGTTGCCTTCTCCGCAAGAACTCGGCTAGGTAGGTCTCAAGATGGTGTCTTCCCGTTCCTCGGTGACGCTTGTTCGTCCACTTTGCTGATCGCCACAAACGTTCGACATTGTGAGTATGAACTCCGGTGATTAACCATGAAATTTTGGAAGCCAGCCTTCTTCAGCTCGGTAGTCTTATATCCTAGCCAGCTGTCGGAGGTAAAAAGTTGGCGACTGATAATTCACAAGTACCTAATAGATGAAATAAATAATAATTGCAAATTATATTAAATTATTTGATTACTTTTAGCAATATTTACATTTTTCAGTAAAATCCATTAAATCTTTGGAGCTTCGTCAAAACACGTCGTCTTTCCTTGAGTTCAGAATGCGGAGTTTCCTAAACCAGCTTTACCAATTCCTGCCGGATCTGCAAGGAGACCTGATATCTGGCATGATCTGCCAGATATGTTTATGTAAAAGACATAGTCAAGAAGCCATTTCTCATGGGAGTAAAATATTTAATCCCACGTAGAAATCTAGTGTTGAGATCTTAATAGGAAAGCGCTGTTACTTCCCTTCTTTTTCTGCTATGTGCCATGTTCTTTCAGGTCATTGGCGATCATGGCCCTCCACAATTTCCTCACCTTTGTAGTTTTAATCTTGTCTTTTTGTTACCGCTTCTAAACGTTGTCCCGTCTATCATTTACTCAAGCTCATTCTTCTTCTATGTAGCGTGTCCCTGAAGTGCGTTGGCGAGCATAGCCCTCCACAATTTCCTCTCCTTCTTGCTTTTACTTCTGTTTTTCGTTATCTTGTTCCACCATCTATTTACTCAAGCTTTTTAGGTAGGCTATGCGTCTTTTTTCTTCTGTTCCTCTTGTCCTCAGTATGTCATATGAGTGTCAAATTTTCTAAACCATCTTTCCATATTATGAGCCCTGAAAGTTTCAACTATCGCTTCCTGACGTTAAGTACAAGTGTCCTTTTTCTTTCCATTTTATCGAAAGTTTGGTCGTTCATATCATATTTAGACAATAGTATTCTCAGCATCCTTCTGTAGAACAATCTGAGAAGAGATTGACCAGCATTAAATCTCATATAGGAGGACTGATATTACTTGAGAATCGAGTATACTTTTCTTTTTTGCTACTGCTTCAAGTCTCTTCTTCATCTGTGAGGAGATTGTCCAATATTCACTGCCATATAGGAGGACTAATATTACATAACAGTTCAGTACTCTTTTCTTTGTTTCTCTTGCTTCAAGTCTCTTCTTCATCTGTGTGGAGATTGTTCAGCATTCACTGCCATATAGGAGGACTGATATTACATAACAGTTCAGTACACTTTTCTTTGTTTCTCTTGCTTCAAGTCTCTTCTTCAACTGTAAGGAGATTGTCCAGCATTCACTGCCATATAGGAGGACTGATATTACATAACAGTTCAGTACACTTTTCTTTGTTTCTCTTGCTTCAAGTCTCTTCTTCATCTGTGAGAAGATTGTCCAGCATTCACTGCCATATAGGAGGACTGATATTACATAACAGTTCAGTACACTTTTCTTTGTTTTCCTTACTTCAAATCTCTTCTTCATCTGTAAGGAGATTGTCCAGCATTCACTGCCATATAGAAGGACTGATATTACATAACATAACTCTTTTCTTTGTTTCTCTTGCTTCAAGAACTATGACTGAAGTCAGGATCTTTAAATTTTGTCAAGAATCTCGGGATATAAAACAGATGCACCAGATCAGATATGGCGGCAATACTTAATGAACAGACGAAAGCTTTCAGTGTCTGGTAACAACCCCTGAGTAACTAGAAAAGAGTACAAGCCAAACTATGCGAGCCATTGAGGTCACTTTTATGATTCCTTCGGCATTTATACCGAATATATTTTATGTCTGAATTGCTAAAATGGGGAGTTATCATTATTTACATTTTTAGTATTCGGTCTATGGTCCTCACCTTTGAAAGATCTCAGAGATCATCTCAAAGATGAGGATAATAGTTCAAATCTAAATAGTGTAAATAATTTATTTTCTCATAAATGTAAAGTTTGAATGAATAAAACAATTTAGTTTTGAAATGTGATTATCTTCCTGTCAACAAAGAGGAGTCTGTCGAACCTGTCTATACAAATAAAATAAAAACTTCATTTGCTCTCAAATGTTTGTTGTATTGAAGAAAATTTAAATAATTTCTTTTTATTTTATATTTCAGGCGTTTTAACAATGATTAATGTTCTGAGTGTTAAGGCAGCCACAAGAATCCAGGATATATTTACCACGGCTAAAATCCTGGCTCTTACAGTCCTCATAGTGGCTGGTATCGTCCAATTTGCAAAAGGTAATCCTATTATTCACTTTCACCCAAATTAAGCAACGTAACTCTACAGAAGGATACTGAGAAATCCACGGACAGAACGAGTAATCAACGAAGTAATTTTAAGAATGGAAACAAAAAAACACATACTCAAAATAAAAAAGAAGCAGCTGAAATTTCTCGAACATGTAACAAGAAAGGAAGAATTGGAGATTTGAAGTTCACATGGCCTAGCTAACTCCTTGCTAATGGATGACACAACGGGGCGGGAGACCAGAGAAAGTGTCAAACGTTGGTAAAGGCTACAAGGTATAGGAGGTCGTGGAGAGGCATGATCACTTACATTCTGAAAGGACGCGAAATATAGAAGAATGACCACTATATAAGCGACGATATGCAATAAAACTGTATTTATAAACAAGATTATAAATTTGGATATATGATTAATAACTAATGATAACCTTCGGAAATATATCGACATTATTATGAAGCACTATTTATCCGCCATCTCATTAACACGGAACGTGGCACAATGTATATGTAAAATGAGATCTCCATGGGTCAAAGACAAAAATATCTAATTGATACAGACCTGTAGTAGTGCTAATTGCTGGTTAAATAATTAATTGGTCAAATAATTGGTTAAATAATAGTTGGTTAAATAATAAATGATAATCTTTGTTAAATAATTGACTGGTTAATTGGTTGGCTAATTAATTGTTGATTAAATAATTGATGATAAGCTTTGTTGGTTAAATAATTATTGGTTAAATAATTATTGGTTAAAGAATTGGTTAAATAATTGTTAATTAAATAATTGATGATAAGCTTTGTTGTTTGAATAAATGATTGGTTAAATTATTGGTCAAAGAATTCTTGGTTAAATAATTGGTGATAAGCTTTTCTAGTTAATTAATTGGTTAAATAATTGTTGATTAAATAATTGATGATAACTTTGTTAAATAATTGATTGGTTAAATAATTGTTGGTTAAATAATTGATGATCAGCTTTGTTAGTTAATAATTGGTTAAATGATTATTGGTTAAATGATTATTGGTTAAATAATTAATAATAAGCGTTGCTTTTTTTTCTTTTTCTTTTTCTTCGGCGGATGATTAACATGAATGAAAATGGGGATAAGTGTAAGCAGAATGTGATGTTTGAGTGCGTTTCTCTGTGTGTGTGCATGTGTGTGTATATATGTCTCCGGGGGGGGCGGTCAAATCTATACTTACCACTTGAAACCAAGCACGCCGCCATATTCCTGATCAGATAGAAATTGTGGCTGCGTTTGCTTCCTGTTTTTTTTTTATCTAAGAGCGAGCATTGCCAGTGAACCGGAAGTCGTCCGGGATTGGACAATAAATTGCCAAGTGTCGCATGGTGTGTGGTTTGGAAGATGAAAAAAAGTTGTAGCTGACGGAAGGTACACAAGTCGATACCCAATCAGTATCGGCTGGATCACTGTGGGTAGAGGGGGTATGATGTTGAAAGACCTGAAACCCCTAATGAACCTCGGCTAGAAACATCACTGATGATGTGTACTAAAGCATCCAATAGATCAGTGGTTTTCAACCTTTTTTTGCTGGAGCGGAACCACAAGGAAACATTCAAGTGGCTCGAGGAACCCCTGCAATAAATTAATTGTCTTATGCAAAAAAAAAGCTTTCAATTATTAAAATAAAATAAAAATACTCATCTTCATATTTATTTACAAAAAAATACAAAGAAAAACTGTAAAAATATTGTAGACGTCCATATGCAATTTTAATCTTGCTTCTACGGTTATTGCACATGTATTAAAAAACTTAAAAATTACTGTCAATCATAGTACTTGTGTAACTTCTTGCGGAACCCCTGGGCCTTACTGGCGGAACGCTAGGGTTCCGCGGAACCCTGGTTGAAAACCACTGCAATAGATATATTTTATGGAAGCTGACTGGTTAAAGAATTTGTTAAATGTTTATTGGTTAAATAATTAAATCGTTAAATAATTGGTTAAATAACTGTTCGTTAAATAATTGATTATGAGTTTTGTTGGTTAAATAACGAATTGGTTAAATAATTTTTGTTAAATAATTGTTGGCTAAATAATTGTTGATAATCTTTGTTGTTTAAATAATATTTGGTGTTTTTTTTGTTTTGTTTTCTTTTTCCTAATTTTGATTTGATTGCAGGTGAGACACAATATTTCCAGGAACCATTCAAAGACAGTAGTACCAGTGCTTCCAGCATTTCCCTGGCACTTTATTCTGGACTTTTCTCCTACTCGGGATGGTTAGTTATTCTTGCCTTCTGAGTTCCGTTTTTACATCGATTCTCACGTGATGCCATATCAAGATTAATCTTGACATTTTAGATAACGTGTCCTCTTATCTAAATTAGGGGTCAGCAAATTTTGTGGGTTAATTGGCAAAGATTGAATTTTTTAGCCTGGAGGTTAAGACAAAATGAAACTACGCACACACACACACGCACGCACACACACACACACACACACGCACACACACACACACACACACAAAGGCACACACGCAAACATAATGTCTAACGATAGCAGAAAGTACTCAGATATTGGACAATTCTTATTTAAATATAGGAATCCCTTGATTAATGCGCATTCAACGTTTTCGATTAGTGCGCTAAAATTTTTATCTACCAAAATTCGATTAATGTATACATAATATTAGATTAGTCCGATAAAGCATACTTCAGTTTAACGATAGTAATTGAAAATTAATTTTTTTTATAGTTACCGATTAATTGAAAATTTTCTAAAATTTAAAAATGGAAAATGGCTATTTTGTTTATCAAATTTTACGTTATCTACGTAATTACAGTATTGTTCAAGAAATGGCCGGTTATAAAAAGATCAATTTTATAATATAAGCCGATAATAAAAATATATATTTGAATATTTGTCTATATTAAAAAATTTTAATATTTGTCTCTACTAAAATTTTTTGCATATTTTAATTTTTTTCATGTTTATTTTGAAATTCTCAAAAGGAAATTTCTGATTTTTTGTTAAAATAATGGACGATTTAATTAGATACAGAAATTTACATTTATTAAAAAATATCGAAATATAAAAGATGTAGGCATTTACGATAGAAAGATAATAAATAAAATTTTCAGGTTGAAATACTAATGATTATGATATGTTTGAAAAATTTGAAGAGGCAATTTCTCAGTACCACCGATTATATGAAGAATACAAGATTACCATACGAAAAACTAAATAAGTTCTGTTCATTTTTATCAAATTAATAAACATTATTAATTTATAGCATTTTTATTTTATCTTTTTATGTTTAGGTATATTTTAATTAAAAAGTACGCAAATTAGAAATTAATTGTGAATGAGACTAAAATTTGAGGTACAAATTGCATCATTTCCTATAAGTGATTATATTTGATTAATGCATTTTCGATATTTTTATGCGTATATCTTAATGTCATATTAGTCGCACCAATTGAGGGATCTCTCTCTCTCTCTCTCTCTCTTTCTATACTTAAAACCACGAAGACGATTCGAAACGTAGCAAAAGTAGATAAAAACCTTAACAGAGAACGTTCGTTGTTTTTAACCTAACTTGTACTCGCACACAAACGCACTTACACACACACACACATATATATATATATATACACCGATTGTAACAGCAAAATTGTCCACATCGTGTAACAGCATAATTGTCCATCCCACAAAATGTTTAATATCTATAAAAAAAAAACACTAAACTAATTGAGTTTCTTTCTTCCAGGTTTTCAGATAAGATGTTTACCCATCTTGATACCATTTGTCATAAGAATCACTGTAAAACCTTTTGAGTTATTCAGCTAGAAAGAGAACAGGTTAAAATCGTTTTGTGTCAACCCCACTGTCTTCTGAACTGAGCAATAGTGGGAGGAAAAAGATCATTCAGGCCTTCAGTGATGATATCAACATTCAGACACTGACTTCCATCTTCAAAGTTCATTCAAGAACCATCAAGAGAACGATGAATGAGTTTAAAAAAGAGGGAACAGTAGAGAGGAAAACTGGTTCAGGAGGTCACAACCGGGAGGGGGATCATCATTTCAACTTAGTGCTAAAGAGATCAATTAGAAAAGATCCAACTAAATTCATAAGACGTTTAGCAGGTGAGAGAATAGAAATGAAATGAAGAGAAATGAAAAAAGACTTGAAAATTAAATCTTTACGGGGATATATATATATATATATATATATATATATATATATATATATATATATATATATATATATATATATCACCTTCTTTCTGTTAGCATTGATGAACTCAAGCAGAGAATCACTTCCGCACTGGATAATGTTACCAGAGAAATGCTACAGCGTGTTTGTCACAGCCGTTGCACTTATGAAATCAGTCACATAATAAACTTATGATGTTCAACGGCCTAAACTGTTCAATTTCATTGAGCTAGACTTAGTAGTCTTCAAGATAATTGTTTTAAAATTATGTCAAATATATATATACAGAGTTAGGCAAAAGTTTTATGCATGAGTGACCAGCCAAGAGTCCTGACTTATATCCTGTGACTTTTTTCTTTGGGGTTAGTCAAAGGAGCAAGTCTTCTTGAAGGGTGAATACAATAAGTTATGTCTTCCATACCTTGGAGCGATTCCTAGGCAGCTTGAGAATCTGGTAGCGAAATCTTTTGCCCATATCGAATTTTAAATAAAACTTCATGCTAAACGCTTTCCTCTCATAATCATTTCTTGTAAAAATTTAGTTAATAAATAAATTATAAGTATTTCAAAAAACAAAAGTAAAACTTAACCAATGCATTACACCTTCTTATGGGCTTTATCAAGGCAAATTTAAAGATTTTATTTTGCGACAAAATATTTATAGACAGAAGTAAAAATGACAGAATTTTTAGATTTCAGAACGGGCATAAGTATATTTCAAACTAACTGAAAGTCAAGGTAAATTATAGAGGATGCTTAGTAATGTAATTTTATATTTAACACGGAAAGATGAGTAAATGTTTTTGTTGTTATTGTTGATCCTTTTATAATGTAATTACTGTTTATATTATTTTAATCTGAGATTATTTTTGGAAATAACAAAAGGCTTTGAATTTAATCCTTTTTTGTTTAATTTTTTTTTAAAAATTAATAGTCATGTATGGGAAATGAGATTTTCTTTTAGGAAAAAATTGGGGCACAGATTTATAATTTGGTAAAATTCGATAGGGACGCACTCAAGAATTTTCCCTCTAAATTACTTTCTCTTTTAATAAGTGACACATTCAGAGATTAGTGTACGAAACGCGTCGGCTAAGACAAGTTTTACATTTATCTGCATATTGTCTTTTTACAGATATATATTTAGTTAGATCTTAATTTTTTACACACACACACATACATATATAGATTATATATATATATATATATATATATATATATATATATATATATATATATATATATTGTGTGTGTGTATTTAGGCAGCATTTTTTCATTGATGCATGTTTCATTAAATAATATAGACAAGTTTTGTCTATTTATGCAAAATTCCTTTCATATGGTCTGATAAGCTTAATAACATTATCATTGAAAGACGAAAGAAAATCATCATATTGATACATGTTTTATAATCCTATCTAAGCTTTCGCTTACATAAGCCATCATCAAAGATGACAATACCATTACAATATATTAAAGAATTCACTGACTTGGCAATAATGATAGTCTGTTTTTGATTGCATGGAAGATTTCCAAGAAACGAGAAACTCGTCACACATGATCACGCGAGAGTGAAAACGAGAAGTGTTAAGTATTGGAAGCCGTTGGTATAAACCAAATTTTTAATAAACTGGTTTGTTTGGAAAAATACTTAAAAAAACCTACTTCGCGGTTTAATAATTTCTTTAATTTTATAGGACTTTATGGTAAACAATATGTTTCAAGGAAATAGCGAAGAATAAATTCTTAGGATTTCTTACTCTTGAGCATGCAACAAACAAATGGCCATGAGTAAATATTTCTTTCTGGAGCCAAATTTCAACTTTTTGAGACGTTTGGTCTTGATATGTTTATAGTTCTTGCAAAAGCAGGGTGAACTGGAAACTGGATTCTTGTATATTTAAAAACTTAAGGAAAAAATATACAAGAGTATTTTGTATGTTAAATAATAAAACTTTTCAAAACAGTTAATGAAAATTTATTGTATTAAGCTACACACACTAGTAAAATCAACTGTACTTTGTACCACCTTAACTGTTTGCACTTCTTCCCAAAATTTGGTTTCGATCAATCTATGGCTATTTTAGAGGGCGTGACAGATGGACTGACTGACTAATGGAAGTCATATATATATATATATATATATATATATATATATATTGATGCATGTTTCATTAAATAATATAGACAAGTTTTGTCTATTTATTTTATGCAAATTCCTTTCATATCGTCTGATAAGCTTAATAACATTATCATCATTTATAAAATAATTCTGTCCTTAAATTCACGTATGAACTCAATACTAATAATAACATTCCCTTTCTTGACATATCGATAAACACAAAAAATAACAAACTTACTATTTCGCCATATAAAAAACCTACCAGTGTGTACACTTAACTACAAGAGCGAATGTCCATATTATTATAAAATAGCAATTATAAAAAAAATATAATACATCGTGCAAAAACTAATTCGTCCACAAAACAGATTTTTTTTGACAGTGAACTAAAGAATATAAAACAAACACTTATTAATAATAGCTTTCCAAACTATATAGTTGATGAATAAATCAGATGCTTTCTTAGAAGTCTCAATACTAAGCAAATAGAACATAATACTGCTTCAACTAATCCCAAACATTAATCTCTTATATCGTAGTCAAATGCATACTAATTATAAACAAGATGAAAATATACTAAAAAAATTGGTAAATACTAATATATCTACAACAGATCCTAGCAAAAAATTAAGTTAATCATATACTACACTAAATCTAGTACATCCAACTCAAT
This sequence comes from Acanthosepion pharaonis, assembly GCA_903632075.3. NCBI lineage: Eukaryota > Metazoa > Mollusca > Cephalopoda > Sepiida > Sepiidae > Acanthosepion > Acanthosepion pharaonis. The sequence continues at coordinate 2,248,984 of CAHIKZ030002446.1, forward strand.
TATTCGCAACGATTCTTCCCCCACCGTTAGCGATTTGCAAAAAACCAACATATTATTTTATACAGAAAATTTCTTATCTGTAATTGTACCTATCAATCTTGGTGTTTTTTTGTCCCCGACTTCGAAGTTTCGTAGAAACATCCACTTTTCAAGTGTCCATTAATTAAATAAATATATTTCCGATTTTTGCGTTTTTTACGTTTTATTTTTTACGTCCCGTTATGTACACGCGCATGTTCATTGTTCATGAGTTTTTCATTTGCTTACGTGTTCGTTCATAAGCGTAATATTTTTCCAATTATGAATTTCTCTTCCAATTATAATGTAAAAATTTGCAATTATATTAGATTATGTTGTATTTGTTATATTATGTTATATTAGTATTTAAATTACAAAGTAAATATTTATTAAAATGTCGACATCGATCCATTATCTCATTTTTCTTGTTTAATAATTTAATTTGGTTATTAAAAGTCATTATCGATAATTTTTCTTCTAGGCACAATCTACAATTCCTATTGTTAATATTATATGGAAGTACTTTTTTTTAATAATTTCCAAATTAATTTTATGAGGAATATTATTTTCTTTTTGATTCCATATATATTTTGATAATGTTTTATTATTTACGTATATGTCTATTTTAAATGACATTTTCTGATTATTAAATCTTCTTTAAAAGTTGTTTCGGTAGATATGTAAATGTTTTTCTTCTGTGTTAATATTATTTGATACAATTGCTTTATATATTATATTATTAATTAAACATTTATTATTAAATGCACACTTTTTGTTTCGACAATTACAATTATTATTGCTCTTTTGTAGAATTATGTTATTCTAATATCTATTACTTTTATTTAATATTTTTTATTATGTTTATTTATTATTTTCTCCATATTATTCATACAACTATAACTGATTTTGATTGTATTTTGTTAATGGTCTTTGATAGTTTACTATTTGTAGGGAAATGTCTTTCAATTAATTTTTTCCTATTTTTGTTTTTATTATATTCTTATAAGGTGGGTTAAACCAAATTATATTTCTTTTTCTTTGTATGTAGTGTAGTATTAGTATGTATTCTAATTTATTCGAATAGTCCCTTTTTCTTAATACTCATTTATATAAAAAAAACATTAACAAAAATGCACTCAAAATCAGTTGATGTTTCTACGAAACTTCGAAATCGGGGACAAATGAAAAACAGGATTGATAGTAAAAATACTTTGACAAAAAACCTATTTCGCGGTTTAATAATTTCTTTAATCTAATTTTATAGGACTTCATGGCAAACAACTATTTTTTAAGAAAATTTCCTTATTTCCTTTTAACAGCGAATAATAAACTCTTAGGATTTCTTACTTTGAGATTGCAACATATATCAGGCCATGTGTAAATAATTCTTTCTGAAGGGGAATGAAATTTTTGAAGCGTTTGGCTTTGTTAATTATACTGCCGAAACTGCAAACAGTTAAGTGAAATAAAAGTCGTTTAGGAAATGCCTTTCGAAGGTCAATCTCTCTTTGTTTCAACAAAGAGATATTGGGTGTGTATAGGGTGGGATCTGACTGACGTTTGTGGCTGCCATTAATGCGGTTTGATATTTCTCCCCACCCCGGTGTAATATTGCGAGGAAGAAGAATGACGACGAGATAAACTTATTTTGTTTGTTAAATAATAAAACTTTTAATTTTTCCAAAACAGTTACTGAAATTTTATTCTACTAAGCTACACACACTAATAAAACCAATTGTTCTTTGTGCCTACTTACCTGTTTGCACTTCCCCGCAAAATGCGGTTTTGATTGGTTAATGTATGGCTATTTTACAGGGTGTCACGTACTGACGGACTAATGGAAGGAAGATAATTTTATATATAGATACTAGAACTTATTTTTTAGAATTGTAAATGCTCGATTTATCGTCCTCAGTGCTTAATTAAAACATGTAAAGAGAGCATATATATAGCTCCATGGTTACAAACGTGGGACGCACGTCCCAAAGGGGGTAAATTTGACTTTTAAGGTGAATGAGTTACTAAAAGTGATTTTTTTTCTAATGATTATGTGCGAGTATGTGTGTGTGTGCGAGTTAATACATACGGTGCTTATACAGTATTTATACATGTGTATGTAGGTATGTATGTAATTATGTATGTACTGTATAAATATAATATATAATGTACAGGGTGCGATGGATAAATTGTCGTCTAAATGACGACCTCCCCCAAAAAAGATATATCTACCAAAATTACACAAAATATCTTGAAATACGAAATAATTTATTCTATAAAATCGCCATTGGCTTCAACTATGGCCTCCAAACGACTTCGGAATCTCTGGACGGTCGCTTTTTTATGTTGGTAAATGCTACCATAATCTTTGCCTTCTTTGGTGTTACAAAGAGTTTTGTTGGCTTCTCGCACAACTGTTCCCACGCATAATAATCAAGGGGGGTTAGGTGACCAGATGTAGGGGGTGATTTGGTCGCAGAAATTGTCTAACAGCCATGACTGGGTTCTCCTGCTTGTGTGGTATGGTGCAGAGTCCTGTTGCTAGACATAGGGTCTTCCAGCAGCCACCCTCTTGACCCAGGGCAGCACTACCTCCCCTCAATGCACTTGATGTAGACCTCCGTGTTGAGTCTGAGGCCCTGAGGGAAGATGAATGGAGGCATAACGTCGCCATCACTAGTGATCACTCCAAACACCTTCGTAATCACAATTAGACTCATCCAAATCTTTCCGAATCCTCTGCACTGTCCTCGGATTGTCATCCAAACACTCTGAAATGTTCGTATTGGAGCTTCCGTTGCAAATGTCAAGCAGTACAACATGCCATTTCCAAATTTCTGGCGGAATGAATTGCGTCATGGTGCTCTTTTTTTCACAAACCCTGCACAACTGACTCTACTATATTATGTAGTCGTCTAAATCAAAGACACACAACGCGCATGCTTGAAATTAAAAATTAAAATGGTGACACTTTACCCATCGCACCCTGTATATTTTTATTAGTAACACAATATTTTTTAAATATTGTAAAATTCTAACATTAAATGATAATACTCTTGTATATATGCAGTTTCAAGATTCTTAAGTCAATGACCTTTTTAGCTTCTTCCACGTAAATAGGAGTTCACTTTTTGAATAATAAGAATTATATGTCACAATGGGTGGAAGGGCATCAGGATTTTAAATATGCATAGGTGGGTCATGGCCAACAAAATGTTGTGAACTGCTGATTTAACTTCTTGTCTTTAAACCCCCAAATCCTAATAAGCGCTCCCTTTCATTTCTCACATATATATGTTTAATCACCCTGGTACGCTTATTCGAGAGGGACACTTAAATTCTTTGTTGAAATTGGGCGCTTATTTGATTTTAAATTCATTGGAAAAATCAAGTGCTTATACGAAAATGCTACTTATTTTTAAATTCCGTGCGTATTCGAAAGAGACGTTAAATTGAACATTTAAGATAGCGGAAAGAAAATCTAAAAGTGATTTTTTTTTTTTTTACAGGAATTATTTGAATTTTGTAACTGAAGAACTGAAAAATCCTTACAGGTAATTTTTTATTGTTTTTTTTTTTTTTCAAAAATGATTTGTCACTTAATAAAAATCTGCTGTTTCTTTGTATCTGTCGGTTTTTTCTCTCCCGATAAAGCAGACAGATATGAAAAAAATAAAATAAGCGATTCTGAACCTAATTCGAACGTCCGACCCACAGCCAAACAGGCAAGTGAAATATACAATGCGTTAGTATTCAGCTGCTGAAGCGATATACTTAACATCGAAATACAATTTCAGCAGAGCGCACAGGTGCTACACCAATTTCAGCAGAGCGCACAGGTGTTACACCAATCTTAAGCAGAAGCGCTAATCCATAAAAAATTAATTCCGTAATTTTTACAAGTTGTAAATATATCTGTCTATATTTCTGAGATGAGGTATTGTAATTATTCGGACATTTATCCTCATCTTTATTGCCATATTCACGACGTTTCAGCCGTTGTACGTTCCGGCTTTCTTCAGGTGATATACGTTGATATTTCGAAACTAACCCTTTATGTAGTCCACTTTATTTAATTTTGGGATATCTCAGTTTCAGTTAATTTCCTTTAGTAACTCAATTCTCCAAGTTTTTGTTCACCTCTGCTGTGGCCAGGTATTGACTTGACCCCAAAAGTTGTGAGTTTAATACTTGTTAAAAAAACTAAATGTTCTACATTCAACACCATCACTTGATAAGGGACCAGAAGTGTTGAAACAAAATGGCTATTTTTGTAGTGATTTTATAACATATTTATGTTATAATTTTCGAATAAATTATATTTGCTCTACTCTGTATTGAGCACCTTCAAGAATAGTATTTTTTGGTGATTGGAATTTATTCCGTATACACCAATCCTATACTTGGATATATATATATATATATATATATATATATATATATATATATAGATAGATAGATAGATAGATAGATAGATAGATAGATAGATATGTTGTATAGATTTGAGTTTGTGACTCTGAGTTTCACGCTTTTGCGATCATCAGACAACTAATTTATTTTTTCAAATTGAATCTATTTATGCATGTTTGACTATGTTTTGTGTCGAGGGAGGGGAAATATACTCCTGTGTTTGTTTGGTGTGGTACTATCATACGCATAGACACATACACACAGGTGTACGCATTTTAGTTCACGCAAACACACCCATATAAGCAATTCCAGGCTAGATGCAAATACATATCCGTGCATTCAGCCAGACATACATGCGTAATTGTAATTCTATTTTGGTGTTGGGACCTTAGCTTTTTATGTGTTGCGATGTTCATTTCAACAAGGAGTGGGTAGGGATGTTCCTGACGCTTTTCAGATCTACTGCATGGGCCGCCAGAGAAACTTTCATTGGTCTGGGTCTTTTCATCACCACTTTGTTTAAGCTGGGTTCTGTTTGTGGTCATGGTGATGATGATGTTTGTATTTCTTCTTCTTTTTTTTTGATGATGCTTGTATTTTATATTTATTTATTTATTTTTATGTTTGACCAAACATAGACAAAGAAACATAAATAGATCCAATTTTAAGAAAATAAACCAGTTTGCCTGATGTTGTGGAGTTATTTCGCAGTGGAGGCTTGTATTTGTACTAAATCGGTCTTAAAATAGGTTCGACGTACAAAACGTTAGGAACTTGATATAATAGGTATTACGCAGAGTAAGCTTGTTGTGGTCGCTGACTACTTTCGTATTCGACTACTGTCGTCCGACATCGACTGACCCTCGTTTCTCTTACTACTCCTACTTATATCAGGTGGGAGAGTCTATTAACTATAGAATAGGTGTGTTTCACCCTAAACCTGATGATCGCAAAAGCGTGAAACCCAGGGTCACAAACTCATATTCATTCAAACTAATATGTTAGCTCTGTCACTAATATTGAGCACTTTCCATTAAGTACAGCGCATATAATATATATATATATATATGTGTGTGTGTGTGTGTGTGTGTGTGTGTGTGTGTGTGTGTGTGTGTGTAGCCGAATTTTTTTCTGGGGAAATGGATATGAACTGTTTCAGCAAAAACCTTTACTCTTAGAACAGAATGTTTAATTATCTGTGGTTTACATTGGTCCTTTTAAGTAGTAGTAGTAGTAGTGTCAGTAGTAGTAGTAATAGTAGTTGTAGACGTCTCGTATATTGAATGTTTCGTTTGGTAAGACAACTCCAAACCACATTTATATTTTAAGCCAATGCTTTTTCAACAACAACGATATCTTTGAAAGTTTACAGAAAAGATGTTCGGAGAAAGCATTGCCTCAAAGCAAATGTTGAATTACAGAGTTGTCGAATGTAATAGTGGTTGATATGCTGCTAAACAAAATCTATCTTTTGATAATGCACTGAACATAAAAGATGTAGTGATATGTAAAATTATGTACAAAATATCTGTAGTTGAAGGCATACAATTGCGTTCAAAATATATGTAACTGAAGCCATATAATTGTGTACACAATATTTATATTTTGGCATTAAATAACCCATAGAGGTATTGATATGCCGCTAAACAAAATCAGCCAACCCAAACTAAACAACATATTTCTGTTTTAAAATCATTTTCCTTTATGTAATGTCTAAAATATTTACAAAATAATTTATAAGAATAAATAATTGTCTTTGCTATTTTTCTTTATTTCTTGTACAGAAATCTACCATTGGCCATCTATATCTCCATTCCTTTGGTCACTATTTTGTATGTCTTGGCAAATGCATCTTACTTCACACTGATTTCGCCCTTTGAGATGTTGACCTCAAATGCTGTGGCTGTGGTAAGTTCATTCCTATCATCACTGGATTTGCCTGTGGAACATAAAGTTGATAACAAGAATAAGGGTGAACACTGACATAACACCATTACACACACGTTTATGGCCAGCTACCGCAGCAAAAGGTTTAAAAAGAAAAGGTTTAAAAAAAAAACAACTAGTCGTCTAATAGATGCCCAAGTTTTCCACTCCAGTTTTTCGACATGTTAACCAAAAGTGACCAACGACAAACGCCAATGTGCAAATTGACAAGATTTAATTACAAGACCAGGCGTAAAAACATTTAAATGTGAAAATGCGTGGAAAGATGTGTGCGATGAATGTGTTATTTTATGAGAGCAAAATTTGAAACAAAACTTAGCTTCAGTATTTCTTCTGAAATAAAACAAGGTTTTCTCTCTTCCCTTCTCTCTCTTTCCCTTATTATTCTCTTTGTCTCTTTTAAATTTAAACCAGTTCGTTCGCTTAAGTAGCGGTGTCCTTTGATCTATTCTTACTTCAATGTTGCTTTCATTATCCGGTCATTAAGTTTCGGCACTGCAGAAAATGTACATTTGGTTATGAAGAATCAATGCTGTGTAAGTCATAGGTTTAACTGTGCAGAATTCATGTTTCGGAGCCTTCGTCCAATTAAGTACATCATATATGCATTTTTTAAGTGACGGTCACGTTTGGCCATACACATATGCTCTTAATGACAGTTGTATAGTGTTAAGCTAAATTGAAGTTCGTCTCGTCGTGTGATCTCTATTGCTTGACTGTAACAAGTAAAAGAGTAATTGTCCGCGCAAGACTCCTCTCCGTTTAATTCTATGTTGAAGTTTCATGTGAATTGGGGTTGTCATTCCTTCTCTTCAATTCGGAAAGTCAAATCACATGAAAATTTAATATACACTCCGTTTCCTTCGAAATTCGTTACCCAACTGGGTCCCGTTAATCTTTCCCGCTTGATTGTTTGTATCTGGTCATGTGATTCATCACGTGTATGAGAATCTATTTTGAGGTTTGGCTACTATCTGATGCCGTGATCGTCAGTCTGACCTAACAGTCTTTGCGGTCCGCAACTGCTATTACATACCATAAAGAGAGAGGAGAAGAGTTCACATATTATATTATTATAGAGAAGGGAAATAGAGATGGGTCGCTAAGTGTAAGATTTTGTGTGGGTATGGGTGGTGAGATGCAGAAAGCCGGAGCAACACACACCTATAAACGTGACCTAGCCTCTCGGCTTCAATCACATTCCCACCTCCCTTACGTAGCGTCCCTGTGCCTTATCTATAAATACGAGGGTAAGTCAAAAAATATCTGCACTTTCACACTAACATATCTTTAGATACGCCACACCGACTTCTGCTCATGCACACGCAATCGAAGTTTGAGCTTGATACACCAGTTGTCTTGTCAGAGAAGTGTGCATGAGTGAATCGGGAAGTAAAAAGTGACCGGACAAATGTGACACACGAACAGGACACCCGTCAATCTTTCTTCTAAAGAATTTTCTTTCTCTTTCGTTTCTAGTAGCCCCTTGCACCTTAATGGCATTATCGAATTTGATTAATGGTGAATTGATTAAAAAATCTTGTTGTATTCTCCGGCCTTCTTCAGGATCTGTCTGTATTTCTGAAATGAGATATTGTAACTATTTACACTATTTACAGTGTTCGGACAGTTGTCCTCGCCTTTACGATGTTTCGGCCGTTGTACACTCCGGTCTTCTTCAGAATCTGTATATTTTTGAGATGAGGTATTGTAACTATTTACACTATTTACATTGTTCGGACAGTTCTCCTCACCTTTACGACGTTTCGACCGTTGTACACTCCGGCCTTCTTCAGAATCTTTCGATATTTTTGAGATGCAGTATTGTAACTATTTACACTATTTACATTGTTCAGACAGTTGTCCTGACCATTACAACGTTTCGGTCGTTGTACGCTACGGTCTTCTTCAGGTGACATACGTTGGAATTTTGAACCGAACCCTTTATTTAGTCCACGGCGGTAGATTGTTCTAATTCCACGTGCCATGCCTTTTTGGATGTTTCGGTTTCAGTTAATTTCCCAGAGATACATGGCCCAGTGGATAAAAGCGCTGGTTGAAGTAGTCCAAAAATGACTTGACCCAAAGAGTTGTGAGTTCAATACCTGACTACAACAGAGTAGGAAAGAAAATTGGAAAGTAGAGTTACTAAAGGGAAATAATTGAAACTGAGATATCCAGAAAAGGCATGGCATGTGGAACTAGAACAATCTATCCCGGTTGGAAATTCCAACGTATATCATCTGAAGAAGGCCGGAGCGTATAACGGCCGAAACGTTGTGAATATGACAATAAAGATGAGGACAACAGTTCGAAAAATGTACAGGTTGCGATGGGTAAATTGTCGCCATTTTATATTTTTAATTTCATCTATGTCCTTTGTTTGTTTTGGATTTTGAACAGTATAGTAAGGTCAGTTGAGCATTATCTGTGAGAAAAAGAGCATCAGGACGCAATTCACTCCGTCAGAAATTTGGAAACGGCATGTTGTAATGCTTGGCATTCGCGCCGGAGGCAGCAATACAACAATTTCAGAGTGTTTGGGTGTCAATCTGAGGAGAGTACAGAGGATTTGGAAAGATTTGAATGAGTATAATGGTGATTACGAAGGTGTTTAGAGTGATCATTAGTGATGGCGATTATATTCCTTTCCACATGGCCTCAGACTCAACACAGAGGCCTACATCAAGTGCTTTTGAGGAGGCCCTGCTGCCCTGGATCAAGAGGGTGGCTGCTGAGATACCCTATGTCTGGCAACAGGACTCTGCATCATGCCACACAAGCAGGAGAATCCAGTCGTGGCTGTCAGACAATTTCTGCGACCACATCACTCCTTACATCTGACCACCTAACTCACCAGACTGCAAACCCCTTGATTATTATATGTGGGGCGAGAGACCAACAAAACTCTTGTGACACCAAAAATGAACTGAAGGCAAGGATTATGGCAGCATTTACCAACTTAAACAAGGAGACTGTCCAGAAGAGTTTCAGGAGATTTCGAAGTCATCTGGAGGCTACGGTTGAAGCTAATGGCAATTTTATTGAATAAATTTACTCTTTAGTATTTCAAGATATTTTTGTGTGATTTTGGTAAATATATCTGCTAAAATGAAATGTCAGTATTATTTTCGTTTCTGCGTAATTTAGACGACAATTTATCCATGGCAAAATTTAAAAATAATTCAGCAGACGATGTTATTTTATTTCTATTAACGATTGCCTTTCCGGGTTCTGTCGGTCGATAGTGTGAGTTTGAAAAATGTTAATTTTTACCGAGGTCGCCATCGCTTTTTTGGTTAAGATCAAAATGTAACATCTATTCTAATTAGCTTAATTTGATTCTCTCTTTCCACTTCTATCTTTTCTTCCCCTTTCTTTCTTTCTTTCTTTCTTTCACTGAAAGCAGTATAGTCTTTTCCTCTCTTTCCACACTATCAATAGTGCAATTTATGAGGTATTGACAGGGCGTAACAGTCGTGCGTGCTAATAAAGGGAAACACAAGTACAATTTTAATAGGATTATTGTTATTATTAGAAATAATTATGATTTCTTCCTTAAACTGCAAATTGCAATTACCTACACAGCCATATATGTCCATATGTTAACCACTTCGACGTGGTGCAAAGTTAGCGAGCTTGCTTCGTCAGAGCAATTACAATTGAGTACGATCCTTAGTGGGTGCTCCATACTTTCGGCCTTGTGCCACATGCATGCTACGCTTAGTAAATTGTTATATATCCATATCTACAATATTAACTTATATATTGGTTGATTCTACAAATTCTCTTGAAAGTAATGTAGGTGTACATTTTTTTCTTTTAATCAGTGAGTTTTAGTGCAACACATCCTCTCCAGACAGTACCTTTCTTCTTGTACTAAGAAGGGGAAAGGTCAGGTTAATCATTGATGCCTGAGGCGTGCCAAAAATGAAATGCCGTGAGAACAGGAACAATTTCTGACACCACCTGCATGTACGTCATGACTTTAGGTCAAATCTACCATCGTGGCGAAAGGGGAAGCTAATTTCAACCCATTTCACTAGCATTTGCAAGTGAAAGACAAAAATCCCAATAAGTCCATTTGTCAAGTTTCAGATTTGACAATGTTTACACTTGAATTCTACAAAAAAAAAAGTGGCACTGTAATATATTATTGCATTTTTTAAATTCTCTATTGCATTCTTTCACAGACTTTTGGTAACAAAATTTTTGGTGTTATGGCTTGGATTATTCCTGTTTTTGTGGCTCTCTCGACGTTTGGCGGTGTTAATGGACTGCTCTTCACTTCAGGAAGGTGAGTAGCCTCTGGGTAAACAGGATAAGCAATGACCAAACTCACTAACATTTTATTTTAGTCAGGTTAAATATAAATACAAAAAGTAAAAGACCTATAATTCATTGTAAATTTGTAACTTAATACACTAAATTCCACGTGCAGTGTAAATATATATATATATATATATATATATATATATATATATATATATATATATATATATATTACTTATTATAAAACGCAGATTGTGTGTGTGTGTGTCTGTAACGTTTATATGTTGGATCGAATTTCCTATATTTTTAGCCGATTTCAACAAAACTTCACGGGACTACATAAAATTACCTTGTGGTGGTTCTAACGGGACCGAAAATGGGGAAAATACAGTTGTTTTTTAATAAAATCAAGTTGAAAACACGATTAAGACACATCGTGAGAATGAAAGGGGAGAACTCACCCACGAAAATGTAAACAAAAGAGCATAGCATGATGAAAAAGACGCCGAACTTGACGAAAACAAAATTTTATCGTCTAATGTTCATATTATTATTAAAGAGGAAAGATCAAAAGTATTTTGGGGTATTTTTTACATTTTTTAATCGTTCCTAGCACGTCTGAAATTTTCGTTAAAATTTTGTTTTTTTTTGGTCAAAAAAAAGGGCAGATAATCAATCATTTTCAATCATTTTTTCGATTTGATAAAAAGATTAAAATCTTACTTTGATATTCTTTTAAAAATCAATTATCATTTTTTCAAAGCTGATTTTAATAAAAACAGATATTATACTGTTTATTTAAAATATTTTGAACCAAGCTTAACTTAGCTTCTGCGCCGAAAAAATGTAATTTGAAAATAAAACAAAGCAGGTCATAACCTTTCGCGTCGCTTGACGATTGACGAAAGGCACATTCATGACGTTTAGATAACTTACGGGAGGAGAATTCTTTCTACGGATGGAAGTAAGTGAAATTATTTAAGTGAACAAATTATTTACCTTGTTACTTTTATGGAAAACTTTCAGCGCTCTAATTTTTTATTTTTTATTTTTATTTTTATTTTTTTTTTTTTTGTATTTAGCTTTCATTTTTACGTTTACGATGCTTTATTGAAAATATAAAGAAATTAAAAAATAAGACTGTTAATAGTGAGATTAAATTTCATAAGAAAAAGGTATCTAATTAATTTAGGTACCTTTCTTATGAAATTTTATCAGAAGTATACATAAAATACTATAATTTTATGTACATTTATTACATTTTACTGTGTTATTTGTATTTCCATTCATTTTATTATTAATTTTGATATTTCATTTATGGAAAAATGTCATAACTGAGATTAATATAAAAATAAGATCAAGATCATATAAATTAAAGTTTAGCAGTAGTTAAATTTCATAAGATGATACTGTTACTTGTAGGTACCCTTCTCAGTTGAAATTGAAAACTCAAATTAACTTCTCCATACGTGTTTCGCAAAAATAAAGGGCTTAACAGCGGAGAACAATGCTGAATTCAAATAATGCAACTAAATTGTATTCTGGTTGGTCTTCCGTACTTGATAATTACTGTCCGACTATAAATACAAAAATTACATTTCTTAATTACCATGGCTAATCTGATTGGTCCAAATTATACAATTTTCAAAGCGCTAGACAATGACAATCTCACACAGACATTTTGAAAGGTTGATGTTGCTTTTTTAACTAATGTTAAAATATTTTTTAAATTCAATTTAAACATTTTTTAAAAATCTTTTAAAATTAAAGAAATAAGAAATAATTGTATTAAAAATTCAATTTTCATTGAAAAAAATTTTTTGCTTTCAGAAAATATTGTCCATATTCATAAAAACAAATTAAAACAAATAAAAGCATTTGAAACTAAATAATATATTTGTTTTATTGAGTTTTGTATGTTACAATTCACAGCTGATTTTCAGGTACTTTGGCCAAAAAAAAAAAAAAAAAAAAAAAAAATATGATTTGCATTCTTCAAAGCCTTGTGCTTTTAACTATTGTAATCACTAAAACCGATGGTCTTGAATTTCTAGAGTTTTTCATAAAATTAGTTATGGGGGTGTTAATAAATATAAAAAAAAATATTTCTGCCATGACTTTAATAAAAAAAAAAACATATTTATAATAATTTCGATCATCTGTGAATAGTTTCTGAAAGTTTCATTAACATCTGACAATTATTTTTATTTTTGCAAGATTTTCCAAATTAATGTGTGTAAATACAAAAAAAACGCGCTAAAAATTATCTATGTTATTTACTACCCCTTGTTGCGACAAAGAGAAACAAGGTTTTTTAAATCAAAATTTAGAATATTCTCAGACGATGGAAAAATTTTTAAAAAATAATTAAAAAACATTTAGTCTATCCTCTTCATAAAAACATAAGCAGTTTGACGATAAAATTTTGTTTTCATAAACTTTGGTGTCTTTTTCATCAGACTATGCTCTATGTTTTAGCGATTCCGTGGAGTGACTTAGGTTAAAAAACCCAGGTTGTTTATGTGTGTGTGTGTGTGTGTGTGTGTGTGTGTGTGTGTGTGTGTGTGTGTGTGTGTGTGTGTGTGTGTTCCTTTATATATGGGATCGGATTTCTTACATTTTTCAGCCGATAAAACAAACATCCACTTTTTTTTCGGCAGGTAGTATTTCTTATTGTCTTGCACATTTTTTCTTTATTTACATTCAGAATGCTTTAAAAATTCCATTTACAAGACAATTGTTTATAATAAAATTCTATTCACCAATCGATAGACTCATAACGATTGTAAACAATGTTTTTGTTTGAATTTGGGTTTGACCAATTCGTAAAAAAAAAAAAAAAAAAAAAACTAATTAAGACATGCGTGTCCGTCCACCTTAAACAATAATCTTTGTCAATTTTATTTTTCAGTCTTTATGATGGTCGATACTTGATCTATCTCTTACTGTTACATCCCCGGGCAACGCCGGGCTCTACTGCTAGTATATATATATATATATTGATAGATGATAAAAATATGGTTTTAAATTATGCTATATTTATGAGTTAATGTGCTCGATATCAGAGATAGAGCGTATGTTAATATAAAAGTGGACATTGAGGTCAACACCGAGTGGCGACAGTCTGTTTCATTCTTAAACGCAATCATCAGGCCTGGCCCTCTTAACACGAATCAGAAGTAAAGAGACTATATTGAGGGCCGCATTTGCAATACTGAAATTGATTTTGATATGCTTGTTTACTTTTACTGTTAAATTTATTACCATTAACAAACGGACATTGTTTTTGATCGATTCTCGTATGTAACCAGGTGTGATTTTTTTAGATTTTTGTCCAAGAAATCAGACCTATGGGAGGGGCGAGGCATGTGTATGTGAGCGCTTATAGTTATTGCTGCTGAAAAAAACTTTTGTACGTGTTTTTTTTTAATCATTAATAAAATCACTAGGACGCAAGAGGCTACTGAGTTAGGGAATATGAGAAAAATTGTCATTAAGTAGAGAGCTCAATAAAAGAATGAGAATTAAGAAGAGAGAAAATAATGATTGACATTGCGTTTAAAATTTTTGAAGATCAAAGTTGACTGGGAAGCAAAATCTACAATAGAGAAAAGTTATAAAAGAAACTGTTAGCATAGAACTTACGGTATTTCAACTTTAAAATGATAAGACCTCGCCGCCAATCTAGTACTGCGCTTAAATTTATAAATTCATAGAGGAAAGTTCATCAGAATAATACCCATGAAAATATTTATATAAAAGGCACAGGGAAGCTATGTTACGGCAGTGGGAAAGGAACTGAAGTGTTGTAACCAAGCAAATGGTTAAGAAATAACAAAAACAAGAGGTTGCAGATAAATCGTGTTATTGAACAGTAAATACAACAGAAGTGTGTTACACAACTTGGGAGTGTGTGTCGGTTGACCACCGTTCAATCTATATCACTGTTCCCCCGAGGCTTACTTTCCTATTTTTATAGTAAGTGGAAGAGTCCACAATAGACTCATTAGAGGGAGGATACCACAACATGAAGCCGATATGCTAAGTCAGGACCAATAACTTTGCAGATTCTTCTTTGGATTTTATCAAGAGTCTCTAAATTAGAGACAATTAGGCAGCAATATTCAAAGCAAGGACGAATGGTAGACTTGCATATATGTCAAATAGATTCTGGCAACAAAAATTGTCTAGAGCGACATAGTGAACCAACTTTCTTAGCTGCAGATTTAGCAGTTGACTCGATATAATCGTTCCACTTCATATCAGAGAAAAACGTTTGTATGAAAAGGTGCAATGAGGCACTCTCCTGGAGGTTAGCATCAGCCATGCTGATGGAAGGTAAAAATAGTTCTCTCAGATGATTAAAAGAGAGCAGTTTAGTTTTTGAGGCGTTAAAATTAACAAACCACTCATTGTCCTATTTAACAACAGATTGTAAGTTATTATTGATATCAGCAACTAATTTGATCTTTGTACGGCAAAATTTAGACATCGAAACTTAAAGCAATGTCATTAAAAAAAAGTTTAATATTTATATCCTTTTTTCAGATTGTTCTTTGTTGGCGGTCGAGAGGGTCACTTGCCAGAAATTTTGGCAATGATTCATGTCCAAAAGTTTACACCCTTACCAGCCATTTTATTCACAGTAAGTCTAAAATTTAGTTTTTGCGCAAATCATCGAACTGTCTGAATAGATACGAAGTCGGGGCTGAATGGTACATAGGTTGACTATGAAGGAGCGATGCTAGAGCTGTGAAATCTTGCATGCATTCATTTCAACTCTTCTTATTAATAACTGCACTGTTTATTTCCAGGTCAACTGACATCTGACTGTTCAAAGAAGACATCAAATATAACTAGTAGCGACTTCTCTGAAAATGGAGAAAATTTAGCATTGTGGTGTCATCAAGTACCCATAGAAAAAGGGTTTTTCGAAGGGGAAAGGAGAGTCTTGAAAATGACCCAAAGTCTGGACATCCTGCAACTACTACTCCCGATGAAAACATTGATCATGTTCATCATATGGTAATGGATGGCAGGCGATTGACTATAAATCAAATAGTTAATGCTATTAGTAAAGCCCGTGAGAGAGTTGAGAATATTCTGCTTGGTGGGTTTCACGTCTTCTGACACTTGATCAAAATCGTACCAGACTGATCACATCACGGGAAAATCTGACATCGTTTGAAGCGACATTGGCTAGTTTCCTTGAACGTTTCCTGATGTGCAAGACACCATCAGATTCGAAGAAGTCCAGTTGGAAGACTGTTCTAGCATACCTACGGACGATAATGGTTATGTTCCCATTCACATAAATGTAATAGTAAATACTGTATGTTGGTCTGCAGTTGGAAATTCATTGTAAAATTCATTTGGCTCACTTCAAGCAGTTGACTACTTCTTTTCCGCGCCACTGGAGTATCTTATATGTGTTGTTTGTATTATCGTTCATTATCAACCTTCGTGTGATTATTCTATTCGGTAACCTTCCCTACGTTACAACAAAGACCCCATATGCATTTTCAAGAAAAGAAAGTTGAAATGATATGATCACACCATAAGAGCCAAAATTATTTCCACATCCTACAAGATACCACCTTAGGAAAAAGGAGAAGGCAGACAAGGGGCAAAATAGACTGACAACAACATTAAGTGAACTGGAAGACACTTTACATTAACTCATATATTGGTGTACAAACGAGACATATGGAGGAAGCTTGTCTGCTGCGCAGCGACCCTAAGACCATGCCAGATCATGGGAACTGAATATGATTTTGATAATGGAATTGTTAGGACAATACCTGTAAAATAACAGGTTTCACTTTTTACTAATGTCAGTTTGTTCGTCTAACACAATGATGTCACAATGCTAAACAACACCAGCCCAGCATAGTAACTTCACTGTTTACAGATACTAGTCTAAAACGCTAAATAACAACTTACCATTCCTGCAGGAAATACGTTCTCACGGCAAGATATGTAATTGTCAAATATTACAATCAGAACCGATTTAGTATTATAATTATTTTACTTTGTCTATATCTCTGAGATGAGGTATCATGATTATTTACATTATTTACATTATTCGGACAAAGGCGTTGGTTAGATCCAGTGACTACAGCCTAAGAGTTGTGAGTTCAATACGAGGCCACAACAGTGGTGAACCAAAAACTTGTAGAGCTGAGTTAAAGGAAAATAACTGAGACATCCAGAGGAGGCATGGCATACGGAACTAGAACAATCTACCTCGGTGGACGGAATAAAGGGTTCGATTCGAAATTCCACTCGCCTGAAGAAGGCCGGCGCGTACAACGGTCGAAACGTTGTGAATATGGCAATGAAGATGACGATAACAGTCCGAATAATGTAAATGCTTTATTGTTAAAATCTTGATCAAAAATAAATTCAATTACAAAATATTCTTTCAATTATAAATTCATATTAATTTTATATTAATTTATTTAAACTATATTTTAATACTGAATATATAAAAAAAATAAAATAAAATTATTGAAATAATGAAAGTGTTGGATTGAAATACCTTTTTATAATTAAGTCAGTTTATCCACGAGACATTAAAATCTTTTCAACATCCCTAACATGGGCTTTTAACTACAGTCTCTCTCTCCTCTCTCTCTCTCTCTCTCTCTCTATATATATATATATATATATATATATATATATATATATATATATATATATATATATGTCTCAGATGAGGCAACTTTTCGAAAAGTTGGAATATCAAATTTACACAAGATTTGTGCGCGGATCGGAATTCCTATGGTACAATACAGAACGGACACCAGCATCAGTTTACATTTAATGTGTGGGCTGGAATTGTAAGTGACTGTCTGGTAGGTCCATATGTTCTCCCAGCACGTCTTATTGGAGCTGACTACAGAGACTTTATTTCGAACCTTTCCAGACCTGCTACAGAATGTATCCCTGCTAATACGAAGACGCATGTGGTTCAAGCATGATGGGGTTCCAGCACATTTTAGTCCCTTTGTTCGCGATGCACTGGCTGACATCTACCATGAAAGAGGGATAGGTGGGGTGGGGACTGTTCTGTGGCTTGCATGTTCTCCCGACCACAATCCTTTGGATTTTTATCTGTGGAAGGCCACTAAAAATGGTCTATGAAGCAGAGACGCTTCATCAACGTGTCATGGGAGCGAAACCATTCGACACCGTGTGGGAGTATTTGAAAGGGAAATTTTACCTTGTTTTAGTGTCAGAAATCTGCCCCCAAATATACATATATATATATATATATATATATATATATAGAGAGAGAGAGAGAGAGAGAGAGAGAGAGAGAAAAGGTTAAAAAAACATAAGAAGTAAGTGTAAGTTGAAAACTACGAAAAGCATTCTACATGTACACAGATACGCGCAGACGAGCTCATGGCTGCAACGCGCGCGAACGCGCGCACACAGACGCAGCCACCAACACACAGAGACTTTGACAAAACTTGCAACAACAAAAAGTGCATGTAAAAAAGAAAAATCAGGAAGTATAAGCAGTCAATTACTGATACCCTTTGACAAGTGGATGATGTCATTCCCGGAGGGTCCCGTCTCCGAAACTCTAGAGTCGGGATGTTGGGGGTAGCATTAATCAGTTAAGTGACAAACCTTTTACTTGTAATAATTATACATGTTCTACCCGAGAATACGCATCCGTGTCAAACGCGTGGGTAATCTCGGAGACAGCAAGATAAACGCCTTAGAGCAATAAAGATTATGAAGACGAAGTCCCGTTATATATATATATATATATATATATATATATATATATATATATATATAATTATTTAATTAAAAAATATGATTCCAATTCGCGACATAAGAGGTCTCATGTTTCAAAACAAGAGCCGAAAACTTCACTATAATTATTTGAATTAAATTGAGTTAAAGTAAGCTCTGTTCCATATCCGAAGTCTATCACTGTGTCAACTTTACTCCTAGAGGCCGTATTTCAACATATCATACCATTTTGGAATTAGGCCGTATTATGGTGTTGGACCATAGAAAGATAACACCACTCGGATATTAGGTTGAATAGTATATTCTCGGAAAAAACTAGTACAACGGTAAATGTGGATAGGAGAGTACTTTTCTCTCACTGGTGTCTTGCTTCACTCATTCACTCACTCGATGATACACTCTTGGTGACTCATACCTGGTGACTTCTTCCCTACTCCTTGTTAGTATCCACATTATATAAGTGTGGAAGAGTCCATTTGTAGGTAGGTTAGGTTCCCACAATAGGCCGTCTCCGTGAGCAAATTAAAGACATTCCGGGGCGGATCCGGACCCGCAATCCTGAAATTTTAGATTACCAAATTTTCATTACTGTGATTCTTTTCGGATTCCGCCATCTTAGCTGATAAAAAACAACTTTCTAACTTTCAATATGAAAATGAAAAATATTTGAAGAAATATTCAAATGAAAAAATTACAGTGTTTCAAAATAAAAGTGTCCATGTTTTCAACTTTTTACATAGAGGCCGTAACCCAACATATTATACCATTTTGGAATCATGCCGACTCAGATCGGATCAGTTCTGAAATTTTGGATTCCTAAGTTTTTATTACATCGACTTTTTGTGACGAATTTTTTATAGCTTAGAAATAAATTTGGGAATAATCAAAATCAATTGCGAAATCCATTGAAAGTCACCCATGAAATAAAAATAATTGTTTGTACGGAAAGCAAAGACCTACGTACATGAAATTGTCATTAAATTAAACGGCGACAATAGAATTATCTTTGAACTTAATATCAATGCAATGCTTAAATGCAGCGATTAATTTTGAGTTCTTATGTATTTTATTGTTGCCTATCGCTTTTACTCTTCCTTACTTATTGTGATGAAGACACAATCAAAAGCTCTCTGCAGGAGCTAGCTTAAATGCCACCTGATAGGTGAGAAGTATGAGAGAATAAACTATTGGGTGCTACAGGGATACCTCCCACATATATCCCCCCACACCAAGAATGCCTCCCATAATAGTAAGACATTATCCAGATGAAGACACCATTGCCTTACCCTTAGGTATATGGGGGAGTTATTTCTGTCGCATCCTGAAGTAGCATAGTATTTACATTTACTTATTTCAACAGTAAAATAATGCGATCTAGTTACTAGTACTACGCTTAATTTAGTATTAATTTAGTACAAATTTAATAAATAGTACAAATTTAGTACTACGTTTAAATTCATGAAATCAGCGTAACAAAGAGGAAAGGTTTATCAAAATAATTACCATGGAAATATTTGTCGAAAAGGCACAGTGGAGCTACGTAACGGCGATGGGAAAGTGACTGAAACCGGGATGCCATGTCAGGACTAATAACATTGCAGATTCTTCTTTCAATTTTTTCAAGAATCTCTAAAATTCAAAAGTGAATGTAATTTCAAAATTCAAATGGCGTAGCAATCTTCCATTATGACATTGAATAGTAGACAATCCCGATTAAGCAAGAGAGCAGAGGAAAGAAAGAAGAAAAGACTATCTGTTAACAGTATGAAAATGGCAGGCAGCAAAAGATACACAACCCCAAGTATGAATTAAGTATTGGGGATATCAAAATGAAGCAAGTATAGAAGTGAGACGTTAGAGGCGACGGAAAGTGTGGAATCGTAATTTGATGGCGAATAAGAGTAGAAGAAGATGCCTTCTGGAAACACTGCAAACGATTAAGAGATAAGAAAATATCGATAGAGACAAATATATCTAATCTCATATCCACAGGGAAGAAGCCAAAACTTGCGCCGACAGAGATGTGGTTCTACAGAAAAATGCTAGAATGTCATAGACGGGACATGTGAACAACGAGGGTTTTAAGAATAATGCTATGTATAAAGAAACTGATTCTTACAATCAAGAAGAGACAACTGAAATGCCTGGAATAGAAGATAAGGAAAGAGGGCTGGGAGAAGTTGATACTCACAGGACATATTGAAGGCAAGAGAGAAACATTGATTAACTTGCGTAACGATCAAAGGGGCTAGGAGTTATAGTATTATTTACCTCATCTCCCCACTGAGACGTGAAGGGACATAAGGCCTGTTTTACACCCGGGCCAAGGACAAAAATTGCCCAGCGCCTGCAAATGTCGGTGGCGCTGGCCTCGGTAGCGACTCTTTAGTGAAATGGAGCGGTACAACCTCGGGGAGTTGTTCCCTGAGACCAGGCACCTGGTAGTATTTATTTTTTTGCCTGCGTCTCTGCTCGTTGACAAAGCCACAACTGAGCCGCACTCTATCCGAAGACAGAGATGCAACTGAGAGATGATAAACCCTACCTGGCATGTTCACATCGACGTGGTGTAATGGTTACCAAGTCTGCTTCGCTAAATCAATTACGACTGAGTAGTGAGTTCAATCTTCATTGAGTGCCCAATAGTTTCGGCCTTGTGCCACATGTAAGCTTCGCTTAGAACATCACTAGGGGTTATAGTAAGGCGACAAGCATGGCTGGGAGCTACAAATTATATGAAGTTGTGGAGAGTCATTATCGTTCACGTCCTGACAAGAAAAATAACAAAAATAAAAACAACAAAATAATAAGAAATACGGACATTTTGTTAGGTAAAAAGAGTGCTGAACTACTATGTAATATCTAATCTCCTATAAATGAATGACAATTCCCTCAAAGATAAAAAGATGACTTGAAAATCAAGAGGTGCAATTCTATGAAAATAAGAGAATACCATAGACAGAACATGCATGCAACAAGGAAGTTTTAAAGAAAGGTGACAAAAAAAAATGAAATTATATCAAAATCACAAAAAATGAGGAAAGAGGGCTTAGCAAATTTAACACTCTCATACTGATGGCTAGACGGACATGGAGAAACGAAAAGTTTGTCTAAATCAATGAGAGAGCAAGGACAAAGAGGCATAGTAACGAGCTACAAAGGGCACATCACCTATTATCAATGAAGAAATACATTCCACACTTCCTAACTGTTCTCACATCCAGTTTAGTCTCCGTTCAACGTTCAGCAAGAGAATGTCAGTACGTACAATGATATACTTTCCCAAAATTCACTCATATGGCTCAGTAGATAAAAGTGTTGGTTGAAGTAAATCCAAAAATGACTTGACCCAATGAGTTGTGAGTTCAATACCTGACCACAGCAGAGGGAACAAAAACTTGGAAAGTCAAATTACTAAAGTGAATTAACTGAGACTGAGATATCTAAAAAGTGGGTGGGGACTGACACGTGGAATTAGAACAATCTACCCCCGTACACAAAATAAAGGGTTCGGTTTGAAATTCCAATGTATATTACCTGAAGAAGGTCGGAGCAGTAAAGATAACGACAACAGTCCGAATGATGTAAATATTTTCGATATTCCTGTTTGTTTATTTATGTACGTCTGTTTCATCATTTGCCTTGCTTTCTAGTGTTTTTCTTTACCTAACGTTTTATATATTTAAAAAAATGTTAATTTAGAGGGAGCTTCTAAAACACGTAATGCCTATAATGTTTATATACGTACATTACATTACGTTCCAAAGGTTGTCAATACTGGGGGAACAGTGGGAGTTTGTCTCTATAAACTCCCACTATCTATAAAATGTTTCCGTTGCATGCGTCTGACAATTAAGTACAGCTGCAAGCTCGAGAGTAGGTGAAGGCGGACAACTGGCGCTTTATTACCAGCTGCTTCGAGAGCATGTAGTCTGGGCAGTGCACGGTCACCATATATCATCGCCCAGACCTGCGCCCTATAGACGTTACTCTAGTCTCATCACCAAAGTATTGAATTCTGACCAAACAGGGCGTTACCTGTTATATATCGCGAAATAAATGGATGCCACCTTAGAATGTGGCTATGCCAAAAAAGGGTCGTTTTTAACTTATTATTATGATACTTGATTTGTTTGGTTTTGGGGGTTTTTTGTTGTTTTTTTGTTGTTGTTTTTTACAGAGATGCACATTTCACAAAACAACTTTCTCTATTGTAAAGTCGTTTCAAGTAAATCCATAACCATTTTCAAGATAAAAAAAAATGTCTGCAAATATCTGTTTTTTAATGCCATATCTCTTCAGGAGGTAGGCGATCATGGCTCTCCACTGATTCCTTTTTCTTTATTATCTGTGAATTACTATGTCTTTTGGGAGAAGTGGTTTCCCGTTGCTTTCTCCAGGGTTTGGAATTCAGAATAGTCTTTCTTCTAGATTAGTTGCCTCTAAGGTTAGAGAACCAAGTTTTACTCTACTATTTAACCCATAACTAGTGGAACAGGGCGTAATCCCCAGGATTTCCAGCAAATCTGCCAAGAGCCTGAGAACTGGAAGGACAAGATGGCTTTCGTGGGCTAAAGGCCTTTTAGCAGCGGAAGTGGACGCTAGTGGATGAAGTTACAGATTCATACTTTTCTCAAGACATTTTGCTAGAAATTGAACGCAGCAGATTGAGCCGGAAGTCTACTTTTCTGGGGGAAGGCAATCCCATGACTGAAAAACCGTATAACGGGTTGATCCACACCTTGTGAGTGAAATTGGGTCCGCTTCATCATAGTTACAGTATAAACCACAGTTGTGGGTATTGAAAAAACACAAATGTGCCTGAGTAGACGTCTACAACTAGTAGACTGGCATCATCGGATATGAGTGGATGCGCCATTTTTTTTACAGCCAATACCCAAATCAATACCGTTTCAGATCTTTTTTTCTTTAATATCATAACTATGCTTATAAATATACAGGGTGATTGAAAAGTAGTTCCCTATTTTGTGCATGTTGGACTCTCCTGTCTAACTGTAATTTTTACAAAATGGGAGAGTTCATCATACATAAAATAGGGAGTTATTTTTCAGTCACCCTATAATTTGTTTTAACTTGTCACGTTTCATCATTGTGTATTTGTATGATCTTTTGACACTTACTGTAAAAATCCTTTTTTTTTTTTTTTTTTTTTTTAGGGAATAATGTCCTTAGTTATGCTTATATCAGACGATGTCTTCGCCTTGATCAACTACATCAGCTTTGTGCAATGGTTCTCAGTTGGGCTATCAATTGTAGCTCTTCTGTATTTGAGGTACACTCGGCCGGACCTTAAAAGACCTATCAAGGTAAGTCATATCATGTACTGAAGATTGTTAGTCCTGGGTATAACAATAAACTACAACCGGCAGCAAGGCCTAAAATCAGGAGGTTGTGAGGAGCGTGGAACTACCTCATAATTGCTGTTGCTCCCCAGTCCGTTCTGACCCGGGGTGGTAGCACCTGTTAGTGTCCAAGCCAGTGTCTCTCAATCTTTTTAACAACGGCACTCCTAGCAAAATACGTAGCAAAATTTTTAAAGTGTACATATTTGAATGTTATGAAATAAAACCATAAATTTTGAATTAAACAAAGAATGTTGAATACGATTACAGTGGTATCTTGACTTAGAAGTGTCCCAACTAACGGGTTTTTCGAAATACGAGCCATATCTCAGACGATTATTTTGCTAAAATTTGGGTTACGTGTCAGCTTCAGGTACCCGATCGCTAGTTGGCGCAACGAACGTCACAGTGGACGCTGCAACATACGCCCAGTATCCCGTGTCTGACTCGTTCACTTTAAGGGGTTAGCTGGAAGTGGAAGCATCAGTATTGTGCTCGCATTTGTGCTTGCGGGTATTTTGAAAAACATCGTTTTTCTAGACATGGGTCCGAAGAAAGTGAGTGCGAAGCACAGTGCTGAGAGGAAGAAGAAACGGACGATGTGCTTTGAATTAAAGAAAGAAATTACTGACAAATATGACCAAAGTGTGCGTGTAGTAGACTTGGTAAAGCAGTACGAGAGTAGCACTTCTACAATCTGCACCATAATGAAGCAGAAAGATTCGATAAAGGGCGTTAAAATAATTTCTAAACAGCGGACCATGAAAATATGGAGAAGCTGAAGATGGTGTGGTTGATGGAGAAGCAGCTTGCAGGCGATACAGTGACGGAGACTATAATCTGCGAGAAGGCGCTAGCTATTTACGCTTATTTGCTGCCGCAGAAACCAGACAATTCGACAGACGTAACATCGGACGTTAAAGGCAGTCGGGGATGGTTCGAGTATTTTCAGAGGACCGTCATTCACTCCGTTGTCAGACATTGTGAAGCAGAAAGCGCGAATATGAAGACAGCTGATAATTACCTCAAAACCTTTGCTGAAATTATAGCAGCCAAAGGATACGTCCCTAGCAAATCTTTAATTGTGACGAGACAGGACCTTTTTGGAAAAAAGATACCAAGGAGGGTTTATATAACGGTAGAAAAAAAGCTGATGCCAGACCACAAATCCATGAAGGATAGACTAATCCTTGCACTGTTCGCCAATGAGGGCGGCGACCGTAAGATTAAGCCACTGTTCGTTTATTATTCAGAAAACCCCAGAGTCTTTAAGTCACGTAAGATCCTGAAAACAAAAACTGCAGGTTATGTGGAGGACAAACCCGAGGGCGTGGGTCACCAGGCAGTTCTTTGTGGAGTGGGCAAAGTTGGTCTTTGGTCCTGACGTTAAGAAATATTTCCAGGAAAATAACCTACCCCTAGAAGCCTTACTCGTCCTGGAAAATGCACCTACTCACCCACCTCATCTCGACAATGACATCCTCAAAGTTTATAAAGTTTCTCTATTTTCCATCCGACACCACCCCTATCCTGCACCCCATAGACCAGCAAGTGGTTTCTAATTTCAAGAAGCTCTTTATCAAGCATCTGTTCCGCCTCTGCTTTGAGGTGACGAAGAGCACAAACTTCACCCTTCGAGAATTCTGGAAGGACAACTGTAACCTCGTGATATGCCTCATAATTATCGATATGGCCTGGCAAGTTGTTATAAAGAGGACCATGACCTCTGCGTGGAAGAAGCTGTGGCGTGAGGTTGAATCTGAAACGGACTTTAAAAGACTTGAACCCGAAGCGGCATTGATGAAGGCGATAAAGCCACTAAGACGTTGGTTGAGTGTGAGTGAATATAAGAAAAGAAAAAACATTATTAAGGAGAGAGAACAATAAAAGAACAAAAATTAAAAAGAAAGAAGATAACGATTGACATTCCATTAGATTTTTGAAGGTCAAAGTTGACTTGAAAGGAAGAAACCAGAAGGGAGTTTCACAAATGAGAAGTACGATAGAAGAAGCTGTTAGCATAGAACTTACGGTTACATTTAGCCATTTCAATCGCAAAATGATGAGACCGTGCCGCCAATCTAGTACCGCGTTTAAATTCATAAATCTAAGCACCATAGAGGAAAGTTCTTCAGAACAATTACTCTAAAAATAGTTATAGAAAAGACACAGTTACGTTACGGCGGTGAGAAAAGGACTGAAGCCGAGATGCCAGGTCATGATCAATAACATTGCATATTTGTCTTTGTAATATATCAAGAATCTCTAAATATATAGCAGGAACACCAGAACAAATGTAGCAGCAGTATTCAATGTACGGATAAATGGTAGACTTATGTAGAAGATAGATTCTAGAGAGAATTACCCTGAACCAACTTTCCTAGCAGCAGACCTAGTAATTGATTCAATATAATTTTTCCACAACATGTCATCGAAAGATGTTTACCCGAGAAGTCGCAGTGAGACACTCTCCTGGGGGTTATCATCAGCCATACTGTTAGAAGGCAAAAAAAGGTTCTCTGAAACGATAAAAGAGAGTAGTTTTGTTTGGAGGCGATAAAATTAAGAAGCCATTACTTGCCCCAATTAACAACGGATTGTAGGTCATTTTTTTAGATCAATTTCTAATTTGACCATATCATAAAAAAAACTCTCAACACCTGTCCATGACTCTCTCCTACTGCTCTCGTTCATGAACAGTTCCTGTTCTTGCAACCTTTAATCATATCGAAATTTGTATTTGATACTCAAGATTATGTGGGAAAATTAAATAAAATCGATATATAAAATAATAATAATGAATAATAAAGGAAAAAGAAATACATTTTCCCATGATGCTAAGAGTAAAGGAACCGGAAATATGATTACCCAACTTGACTTTGTTAAACGTTGTTAGGCGACGATGGTTGAGTCTATAAAATGCTAAACATTTTTCTTCCTCTCTCACTTCTCCTACTTGCTTCAAGATGTTGTTCCCCGCTGGCGAACGTCTCGCTTCACCTGTCCGCTGACGACTGTATTCTCTTTTCACTTTCTAATGCATGGCGTTCGTAGGTGTCTTTCAAAACCTCTACATATGAAATAAATCAACCTTTTCTTTGGTTGTTCCAACTCAGCACAAGGCTGACTTGGGCTCAGTCATTATAACTACGCCGACACTCCACCGATGAAGTACGATATGTTTTTCTTTGGTTATTCAAACTCGACCTTTATAGCGATGCTTATCCTTACTACACTAACTTCTGAACCAAGAAAAAGAAAACGGACATACTCTAACCATATTTAAACCGGCCAACGATAAAGTACAAATTTTTCTTTGGTCGTTCCAAATCTTTGCAAGGCTGACTTGAGCTCGATCATTATAACGTTGCTTATCCTTTCTCCTCCTGACTTCTGAACAAAGAAAAAGAAGACGGACATGACCATATTTAAACCTTCCAATGCTAAAGTAAGTACAAACTTTTCTTTGGTTGTTCCAACTCTGTGCAAGGCTGACTTGAGCTTGACCATTAATCCGATGCTTATACTTACTTACCCTAACCCCTAGGTCAAAACGAAAACGGACATAAGAAACCCTAGATTTCTGTTTCTCCAGTGGAGACACTGGAATAATGGTTAGCAGTTCGGATTGAGGAATCGGAGAACCAAGTTCGAATTTCAGTGCGAGTTCATTTCTTACATGCTTATACACTTGGGAAAGATATGAATCCATCTTTTCTCAACCCAGCTATGGGTAAACAGACTGGGTCTGTAGCCTTGGTTGGCAATCAGTCTAGGAGAGGGGAAACTCAGACCTCCTGTTGTCTTGTAGGTCTTTCCTCTTTAAACTCTGTGAGGAGGGACGTGGTAACCTCAACATCTATGGTGCAAATGGAATCAAGCCATTGCACTATTCTGCCTTAAATGACACCATGAACCACAATTGTGAGATGGCACAAAATGCGCTAACTGAATAAATGATGTTGAATGAAATGTCCAGTATGAATTCAAGTATCAAAAGGACTAACATAAAACTAGCATGAGAGTGTCAAACAAAAGATTTCCGAACCAAAAGGGCTACCTCCCGACTCTTGCTACATGATCAGGAGAGAGCATCAGCACTCTGAGACTGATATGAGCAGGGCGATCAGCGGATCACTCTAACAACTTTTGACTGGTGTGTTACATGCGACCAGAAGAAAATAAACACGGGACTTAAAGCCGAAAGCTTTGGAGGGAAATATAACATGTTAGTATGTAATCTGTCGGAGATAAATAAATAAAAAATAATAATAATTTAAAAAAGACATGTATGACAGTGCATGGCAGCGTACCAGCAATGATAAATATTTTTCTTTCTTTCTTCTTTTTCAGTTTAATCTCATAATTCCTGTGACTTTCTTGGTATTTGTCATTTTTCTCCTTATTGTACCAATGGTGGCCGTTCCCAGGGAAACCGGAATAGGTCTTCTCATCACCTGCTCAGGAATACCTGTCTATTACATCGGCATCGTCTGGAAGTCCAAACCGAAATCATTCTTAACAATGATGAGTATGTAAAAGTATTTTATAACAAAAAAATAACAATATGGAGTCATTTCATGCACCAGTTTATATTGAGGGTGGGAAAGTCCTTTTTATTCACATCTGTCTGATTATTAATTTAGATATCTAAAATGTTTTTTCTTTCTTTCTTCCTCTCTTTTTATCACTCCCTTTTATTCCTCCCCTCTTTTCACTCACAACTTTTTAATCCTTTTCTTTTTCCTCCTTTCCTTTTTTTCACATCCCTTTCACTTCAGGAGTGTGTGTAATTTTACAAAATTTAATTCTAATGGCATTACCATTTTCCCTTTTAAAATGAGGAAGTCGTTGACTTGGGATGCGACCTGTGCGGATACATTTTCGGCCGGTAATTTGATCGGGTCCGCGGTTGAGCTGGGATCCGTCGCCCGGGATGCAGAGATAAAAAAAATAGTTAAATATTCTTCTCTTGCTGATAGATTCTTTTTTACTCCCGTGGCAGTGGAGACTTCAGGGGTTATTGGCCCTCGTTCGATGGCGTTCCTTCGGAGGATTGGCGCGATTGAGTCTCGATTAAGGGACGAGCCTCGTGAAACGGAGTGGCTCTTGCAGTGTGTCTCACAGGCGATGGTTCGAGGTAATGCTTTCTCCATCATTGCGGCTGGCAGAGGATAGAAAAAAATTGTTTATAGTTACGTTGTTCTGGAATTGTCATCAAGGGTCAACTGAACTTGTCTTGTTTCAATAAAGTTTTTATTTGATTAAACTTACTATCAAATCTTTTGAAGACAAGGTGTAATTCGCAGAAAACTCAGTCATAAGATAAGTTAACAAATTTAATTTATTTATTAACAATGCTGCATATCAATGCTTATGACTACAAAGAATGCTTGTCTAATGGCGTTATCTCCCAGAATTACATCGTGCAAACGTTTTTGTTTTTTTGTATTTTTTTAAGGAATACAATCTTTTATACTGGATATAACAGCAAAATTGCCCAAATCGTGTAACAGCAAAATTGCCTAAATCGTGTAAAAGCAAAATTGTCCAAATCGTGTAACAGCAAAATTGCCCAAATCGTGTAACAGCAAAATTGTCCAAATCGTGTAACAGCAAAATTGTCCAAATCGTGTAACAGCACGGGGTAATTGTCCATCTCACAAAATGTATAATATCTAAAAAACAACAAAAATAACTACTAAACTTACATTAGTTTCTATTTTCTAGATTTTCAGATAAGATGTTTAGCCATCTTGACACCATTTTACATAAGAATCACTGAAAAACCGTTTGTATTATTCAGCTAGAAAGAGAACAGGTTAAAATCGTTTTGTGTCAGCCTCACTATGTCTTCTTAAGTGAGCGATGGTGAAAGAAAAAAGATCATTCAGGCCTTCAATAATGGTACAAACATTCATACTCTGGATTCCATCTCCAAAGTCCATTCAAGAACTATCAAGAAAACGGTGAATAAGTTTTAAAAAGAGGGAACAGTAGAGAGGAAAACCGGGTCAGGAGGTCACAACAGGAAGAGGGATCATCATTTCAACTTAAAGCTAAATACATTCTTATTGTTCAATGTAGAGTCTATTAATGTTATAAAAACCTCGGAGACTTCCAGTACGATATTTTAATCAATTCTAAGATACAGCAGTTCAAAGCTTAATCTAACAATTGGACAATTTGTTGTTACACCGTATATATATATATATATATATATATATATATATATATATATATATATATATATATATATATATATATATATATATAGTATATCTTCATTCAAACATATTTCATTGTATAATATAGATATATTATGTCTATTTTTATAATGAGCCTTTCCAGTTCACTAATCAGCTCCTTCATGTTAAGATGACATTCATCAAGGAAGTCGCCATAGTTTTTTGCTACCCAAGTACTTTCGATCTCCTCCAAGATTAAATTACAAAACAAAACTTATTGTTGCTCTGATAAAATCTGCATTTAGTTGTGATGGTAATTTAAAATATATATATCTATATGTTATAATTATTTTAAAATTTTAAATTTATCCGTTGTAGCTATGGAATTTTTTTGGCAAGTCTATATATAAGAGCACTTTTGGGGATACTCTGCATTTCTTTAAAAAAAAAACACCATAAATTAAATATTTTTATATTTTTTTAAATAAAAGATAAACTTTCTGTAACTCCAGTGTATTTGCTGTTATTCTGACAAAAAAGTAAGCACTTCACTAAAAAAGAATTTTTATAGAACAACATCATATTTTGTTTTCGTCAATAAAACGACGACAAAAACTCATCCAAATTTGAACGTTTCGGTAGAACGAGGAGCCTAGAGAAAGACTGAAAAATAAAACCAAATACACTGTAGTTACAGAAAGTTTATGTTTTACTTTTAAACAATACAAAAATATTTCATATTAAGGTGTCTTTTAGGAAATGCTGGGTTGATTGTTGTTGTGTATATATACATATATGGTAATGGTAACATTAACAAGTACTGCTTTCTTACTTCTCTTCCTTCTCCTCTTTTCATCTTAGTGCTACTCCTCTTTATTTTCCTCCTACTATTACTATTCTCTTTTTCTTACTTCTCCTCTCTTCACCTTACTGCCCCCACTTTATTTTCCTCCTACTACTACTATTCTCTTTATCTTCTCTTTCTTTCTCATCTCTTATTCTTATTGCTCCTCCTCATTATTTTCCTCTTACTATTACTATTCTCTTTCTCTTACTTCTCTTCCTTCTCCTTTCTTCATCTTATTGCTCCTCCTCATTATTTTTTTCCTACGACTACTATTCTCTTTATCTTACTTCTCTTCTATTTCCTCTCTTCATCTTACTGCTCCCCTCTTTATTTTCCTCCTACTACTACTATTCACTTTATCTTCTTTCTTTTCCTTCTTCTTTTTTTCATCTTACTGCTCCACATATTTAGTTTCCTCCTACTCCTACAATTCACTTTATCTCCCTTCTCCTCATTTTATCTTACTGCTCCTCCTATTTATTTTCCTCCTACTACTATTCACTTTTCCTTCCTTCTCTTCCTTCTCCTTTTTTCATCTTACTACTCCTCTTCTTTATTTTTCTTCTTCTCCTACTACAATTCTCTTTATCTTACTTTCTTAAATATTGCCTTTTTTTTCTTCTCTTTTAACAGATTACCTGACAAAACAGGCTCAGAAATTACTTTTTGTCGTCCGACCGGAAGAAAAGTCCTCTGTATCCAAACCTTGCTCAAGTCACTCAAAATAACAAATCCGGAGAGCTCTCTTCCATTTTTTTTTAAATCTTTAACCAACCATGGCTTGCATCTTTGCAGTAATCCTGAAAGAGTACCCCCACCAAAAACAAAAATAGAAATGCCAAATGTAACATCTCCATTAAATCATCATCATTAATATCATTATTATGATTATGATTATTATTATCATTATTAGTTCATGCAATAAACTGACAATTTTTTTTAACCGACCTCATATTTTATAATAATACATTTTTTATTCTTTGTTGCATTACTTTAAAGAGGAAGTGAAATTGGTTAATTTTTATGGGTCAAATTTCAGAGAATGTTTAAATGGCCTTGTTAAATGAATTATTTTAGTTATTCAAGTTTTTTCATCATTTCACTCCAAGTAAGGTGATAAAGCCACTAAGAGGCAAGAGGTTACTGAGAGAGAAATAGAATAAGAAGCCTTTAGCGAAGTGAAAAGCCAATAAAAGAACAGGTTTCAGAGAGACAGAAGATGGCGATTGACGTTGCGTTTAAACTTTTAAAGATTGTAGACGGCAGGGAAGCAGAAAACTGGAAGAGAGTTCCACAGGTGAAAAGTGCGAGAGAAACTTATTTTTTTAATAACTTCACCCCAAAAAAGGCAATAAAGCCTCTAAGACTCCAGGGGTTGCTGAGTGTGATAAAATATGAAAAAAAAATTATTAAGGAAAGAGAATAATAAAAGAAGAGAAATTATAAGATAATGATTGACATTGCATTTAAATTTTTGAAGATCATAGTTGACTGAAAACAAGAAGCCAGGAGAGAGTTCCAGAAATGAGAAGAAACTGTTAACACAGAACTTACTGTTACATCTCTCCATTTTATCTGTAAAATGAGACCTTGCCACCTATCTAATACACTTACATCTAAAGGAAATGTAAACCAATGAGACTTTGTTTGCAAATCTACCTGAAAAAATTTTTTTTGTTTTTTTGCATTGTTTTTTTTGCATTGTTTGTTTTGTTATTTTAACATAGCAGAAGAACAGCAAATGTTGTAAAAAACCTGGATTATTTCAATGTTAATCCGAACAAATATTAACAGGGATTAAGATCAAATATAAAATCGTTTGAATGAGCAGGAAAATTAATGTCTTTATATGCTAATAACTTTACTTCTTAGCCTGGGGCTGATCCAGCAGTTTGAGGGGGGGGTGTTTTTGTTTGTTTTATGGCATATCAACATCAATGAGTTATTTAATACAAACAAGATTTTTACAGTAGATTCGTAGGAATAGAATATGTATTCTTTGTAAGTATTCTTTGTAAATCAGTTTGTAGATAAGGTTTCTGTGAAGGGGTTTTTGTCTATTGCTGGTAACGATTTTTTCAAAAATGTACTTTCTATAAAAACCTATTTTTGCATTTTCCTAGTGTTTTGAGCCCAGATTGGGGGTTAACTATTTGCCTGTAGCTGGGACCCTAACAGGTGCTAACACGTCGGGTCAGAGTGCATCTGGGAACAACAGCAATTAAGAGGTGGTTCCACGCCCATCAAAACCTCCTGGTGAGACGCCTTGCTGGTAGATGTAGTTTATCGTCATACTCAGTCGTCTCATTCTCATTGAGTGGAGGAGGGTAGGTATTGAACAAAAATGTACCTGAGCAGGAATCTAGCCTGTCATCCTCGGTTCCAAGTGGCTGTGCCATTTACATTTTATATATTTAACTTTGCGTTTTCTTTTATTTGTTTGGTATGTAAAATTGTAAATTGAAACATTTAGATTCAAAGTAGGATTATATATAGCGCCTATGAAAAAGGATTTACTAAAGTCAATTTTTGTGGATTCTTATTGCATAAAAATTTATTGATATCAGTAGGACTGAAATCGTTTTATAAGATTTGATTCAAGTTTAGGGCGATGGGCTAATGTTGACTTAAGTTCGGTTACTTCTACGCTATCCTGTATTAACTTATTTTTTTATCCCGTGACCCATAGGGTCGTCGGGCGCCATGTGTACTGCAGCCACAATAAAAGGGTGTTTCTTGGGCAAGATAGCCTGACGGAGCCCAACCCTCTCCAGGCAAGTTTTGAATTCAGTTTTTTTTCCTTCTCCTAGACCGGTTGCCACCCAAGGTTATAGAACCCAGTCTTGCTCTGCTATTTACCCATAGCTTAGGCACACGAAGAGGTTTAATATCTTTCCCAAGGGTATTAGCATGTAGATGAATGTAGTGGATCCGACTGGAATTTCAATTCCTATTGGGTTCGTTATATTCACTTACGTGAAAATATCTTTGAGAAAGATATGAATCCACCTATTCTCCCACCAGCTATGGGTTAAATAGTAAAACTTGTATAGCTAAAACCATTATTATCTTCCAAAAATAATTCTTAAAATATAGAAATATTTTTCTGGCTTTAAAGGGTTGATAAGCCGTAAAAACGAATAAATCAATCAAAAAACATTAATAAGAATCAGCTTCACTATTTTAAGTGGATGTGCGAGTTGTCTAATGAATAGCTGCCCAGGATGAGAATCCGAGTGCCAAGGTCAAATTCCAGTTGGTTTCGTTACATTCAATTATGCGTAAAATTCCTTGGGAAAGGTATGAATCCATTTCCACCCCCTAGCTATGGATTAAATAGTAGAAACATGTATTTATAGTTATTCTCAAAAAATTGTTAATGTAATATTCATTCACCCCAAAAATAATTATTCTTATAATTCAAAATAAGTTTTGGCTTTAAATAAACCACAAAGTGTTGATAAACCGTAAAGTCAAAACGACCCCATGTTCATAATTGAAGTCTTTTTAGAAACTATTCCAGATATATTGACATAGTGATCTTTAAACTTTCAGAGAAGTAAATATTTGTACAGTATTTTCTTTTTAATCATTTCACCCCAATTAAGACAATAAAGCCACTAAGACGCAAGGGGGGGTGTATTGTGTGTACAAGAAAAAAATGGAGAGAGAACAATAAAAGAATATGAATTAAGAAGACAGAAGTTAACATTTAAATTTTTGAAAATCAAAGTTCACTGGAAAGCAAGAAGCGGGAAGAGAGTTCCACAAGTGAGAAGTGCGATAGAAGAAATACCATATATATATATATATATATATATACGTACGTGTGTGTGTGTGAGTGAAAGTATTATTAAAAAGAGAGGACAATAAAGGAACAGGATTTAAGAACGCGGAAGATAACGATTGACATTGCATTTAAATATTTGAAGATCAAAGTTGCAAGAAGTTAGAAGAGAAGTATTATTATATATTATTTGTGATTATTACTAATTTTTATACTTCACCTTGGCCCTCATTTTAAATCTAAAATATGTATAACTCTTATAACGATTGTTCAGCAATGTTTAAAATTCGGGCCTACAAAGAAACAGTTTCTCAAAAGGACAGTTATTCCCTTGACACGACTATTACTGTATTCACTTTTGACACCCTCGGCAATATTTATTTCCACTATTATAAGCATTTGTGACCCACATTTCGTAACTAGTCCCCATATATACAATTATCACAGAGGAAAGTTCCTCATAACAACGACCATGAAAGTATTTATAGAAAAGGCGAAAAAGGGACTGTAGCCGAGATGCCAGGTCAAGAAACACCAGACCAGATGTGGCAGCAATATTCAATGCATGGTAAACTTATAAAAGAGTATGATACACCCTGGTAGAAATATTCTCTAACATGACACGGTGAGTCAATTTTCTTAGCAGCAGATGTAGCAATTAATCTTTTCATTTCATGCCAGGGTAAAACGTTAGCAAGAAAAGTTCTCGCAGATGATTCAAAGAAAGCAGTTAAGAATATTAATAAGCTGCTTGAAAAGAGAGATGGAAATATTTTAGTCTTTTCGATTCTCCAAGGCCCACAAAAGGAATTAATACATCCTTGATATACCAACACCTTAAGAAACAAAAGGAAGTCAGAAATTGTCCCGCAGAGAAATTAACCCACATATAAAATGGCAAGTATTATATCTAGTGACGTGCAGAATTTAATGGTGTTTGGTAATATCCCAGTCCAACTCCTTGATTGTATGACCCTAACACTCAAGTGTGTGGGAGGGGGAGCTATTACCTAGACATATGAGAAAGGAAGACATTTTAAATATGTAAAAACAGATGAAACATGAAATAAACACTTTATTGCGATGTACACGTCATGCATTTACTTTGGTGCGATCTACACGCCTTAATTAGAATTTTTAGTTGGTGTTTATCCTTAAATTTTATTAATAGAACATTTTTTAATATTTTAATTACATTTTCTCGATATATGTTATCATATTTTACTATGTAGATATTCCAAATTAAAATTTGTATGGTGTAGATATTTCTTCCTTGTAAATAACAAGCCAAAGTAGATATTTTTTCCTTATAGATAACAAACCAAAGTAGATATTTCTTCCTTGGAGACAAGAAGCCAAAGTGACATCTTATTTTCTGCCCCCTCCCCGCAAAAATCAACTTTCCCCGCCTTTCTAAAGTATATGTTTACGCATATAGTCTTCGATAGTGAAAAAAGCTGAGTTAGCTTGATTTCACCTTGATCTTACTACGAAAAAAAACCTCATTTTTATTTTAGTAGTGTGGCCCGTTCTGTGATGAACCATAAGCCACGCGGTTCGCTGCTCAAGAAAAGTTGCCCCTGCCTGTATTATACGAAGGGGTATTTAAAAATGAAAAATACTTATATCAATATTTTAAATGCTTTAATGATATTTTTCTTTAATTGTTTCTATTTTTAACCACAATATAAAAATAATCTAATCATTAAAATAAATTAATTGACATAAAAACATAATCAATGTTGTACAAATAGACATATTAAAAGGAGGTACACGAGAAAAGTAGAAATTTTAAAAAAAAACGTAACTACAGACACAGCAAATGTCAATACAAAAAAATAAAGAGGTCATTATAGGATAAATTGGCCGGCTCTACCCATGTAGTCAACCTCACAAGTCAGTCGTCTTTGGTATGACGATAAACTACATCCGGTAGCAACGCCTCTGATTGGGAGATTGGAGGTTTTAAGGGGCGTGGAACCACCACCTAACTGCTGTTGTTCGCAGGTCTACCCTGATTTGAGGTGGTAACACCTGTTAGGGTCCCAGCTATGGGCAAATAGTAAAACCCCCAAACAAAAATAAACAGTATAGATTTATAATAAAATTGTTAATCTCGAGTTTAGAGATGGTTGGAGCAGAAGAAACAAACTTGGACGCTTGTTTAGATAAATAGATTTATTTTTATATACAATTTATAATGTCTCTGGTAAGTGATATACAGTAGGGCGCTGAATGTGCTGTGTACTAGGTGTGAAATGAGAGCATGAAAAAAGAATATGCTTAACCCCAGCTGACTGCTTGGTTGTTATCGCTTTGTGCTTGTCGCGTTGATAGGTTCCGTTCATTTACATTTACTGTGTTTAGTGGAGGTCGTTTACAAAGCCTAATGGTCGGACGGGAAATCAGCCGTGCGTGCGTGAGAACGCACCTGCGTGCGTGAGTGCGCGCGTGCGTGCGTGCGTGTGTATACGTGACGTCTCACAATTCACTTTCTGTTGGTATGCTAGTGTCCGGGTCCTTATAGCCTATATAAGAGAAACGTGCGGACGTAGTTGGAAGGATCTGTGGCAAACGAGATTTTTCTCAATAATGGCTAGCGGTCTGATATATTTGTGTTTCTTTTAAAATCTGTTTTGAGCACGGCGGGTGTGCAACTTAGCTACATGAAAATTGATGTGTAGTTAGAGATATGTGTTTTTTAAAAATTGTGTAAATTTGGTTTTAATTTATTATTTCTAACTATGCTATGATCTACAAACTATGCATCTAGAAAATATACTTTTACCTTGAAAGCATAAAATTACGTACAAAATATTTAGATTTCGGTATTAAATAGCCCATAGATGTGTTATGCCGCTAAACAAAATCAACCAACCAACACTGTAGTGAGCATGACGTAAGGATGATCGAATTATATATTATGTTGCATCCAGGTCTACAGTCTCGATGTTCCTCTTTAAAAATTGGCAATAAGTCCTTCCAGTGTTAAGTGAGTCGTATTCCAACTATCATTTGAAAGTTCTTGTGAGCATTTATATTAATTCAAGACAGCTATGTGTGTGTAAACAAAAGATATGTTTGCAGGGTCTCAGTGTGATCCTGTTTATAAGTATACCTGTCTCAATATATTATTGATAATTGCGTATCGATTTGCCGGCCTGTTGGACACACCCACACATTGGACCCACCCAGATTTTGACATGGAATATTTAAGGAAAAAATGCACACAACTCAACAAAATTATAACGTTACCTTTATGTGACCTTCTCACTAACCACGAAGAAACACTTACAGTATTAACAGAAATTATACTACTGGTACGTTTTTTTTAATAGAAGCCAGGTAAGTGTTAATTACTAAGACATTTTTTGGGAAAAGAAGAATTTCATGATGAAATTATTGAAAATCGTTTTAGTTGTTTTTTTTCAGGGAGCAACATCTGCACATAGAGTAAATTCATAATAGCTACAAAGAAATCTATGAGTATCGGTGAACACTAGTACATATGGTAATAGGCAAAAAAAAAACCCAGAAGTATTGTACTTGTTGGTAAATGATAGTCCAATACAATGCATACAGCAAAGCAAATTTCAATACCTGTATATCAACATAAACTAACACAAAGCAGCAATATACCAGTCAAAGAAAATATTTCTATAAATTTTGGTATTTCTAAGAATTGTTTTAAGCAGAAAAATTTTTTCAGAGATATTTTTTATATATATCATGTTTGTTCACTTCTAGGAGTTCTAGTTTCAGAGATAAACACTATACGTGTCCTGTTTCCTTGTGAAATCCACTTTTTTCCTTCTCATACATGATACCACTGTATCAGATGCAGGGTGATTTTTTAGGCCATTTTTTTTTTTAATTTCGCGTCCAATAGGCCAGCAAATATGATACTTAATCAATTTTTCCCTCCTTTATTAGTTGGTATCACAATATTTTAAATCCTCGAATAAGAGAGGAGAACGAAAACCGGTCAGCTGAATATGTATATTTTTTTTCTTTTCATATAGCCATTTACCGTGGCTGAAGAATCATTTTTTTTTTTACTGGCTTTTCTTGTCCATTTTTTAATATGATTGTTTTTTGTAGCATTGATTAAATGATGTACCACTAACAAGATCTATAAAATATGAGTTCAGGTAAAAAAAAAATACCAATGTATTATTATATATTATTTGTTATTATTATTTTGTATACTTCACTTTGACCCTCATTTTAAGTTTAAAATGATTGTATGTATAACTCTTATAACGAATGTTCAGCAATGTTTATCATTCGGGTCCGCAAAGAAACAGTTTCTCAAGTGGACGATTATTCCCTTCACACCGAAATTACTGTAAACTTTTGACACCCAATGTTCATTTACAAGATTATAAACATTTGTCAACCAAATTTTTTTAATCATTTCACCCCAAGCAAGGCAATAAAGCCACTAAGACGCAAGGGTGTTATCGAATATGAGAAAATATACTATTAAGGAGAGAAGACAATTAAAAGAACAGAAATTAAGAAGACAGACGATAGCAATTGACTTTCCATTTAAATTTTTGAAGATCAAAGTTGACAGGGAAGCAAGAAGCCGGAAGAGAGATCCCCAAGCGAGAAGTGCGAGAGAAGAAACTGTTAGCATAGAACTTACGGTTATATCTCACGATTTCAAGTGTAAAATGATAAGACCTTGCCGCCACTCTAGTACTTTGCTTAGAGTCATAAAGTCTAGATACCAAAGAGGAAAGCACATCAAAACAATTACCATGAAAATATTTATAGAAAAGAAATAGAAATATGTTACGGCAGTAGGAAAATAACAGAAACC
The DNA here is from genome assembly GCA_903632075.3 of Acanthosepion pharaonis. NCBI lineage: Eukaryota > Metazoa > Mollusca > Cephalopoda > Sepiida > Sepiidae > Acanthosepion > Acanthosepion pharaonis. Next base: position 2,288,414 of record CAHIKZ030002446.1, read on the forward strand.
GAGATGCCAGATCAAGAACAATAACATTGCAGATACCATGCTATATTTATGATTTACCTTTTATAAAGATTTATTATTTACCATTTTATAAACAAATAAATTTGAAAAGAAATTTTTTTATTCAAAAATTTATAAAAACTTACAAAATTATCAAACTATGTAAACCAATTACAATGTAATATTTATTATTTACTATTTTATAAATAACTATGAAAACAAGTTCTTTTTATTCATAATTTTATAAAACTATCGATGAACTATAAAACAAGAAAATTTTGAATATACATATAATATTATCTATATCGCTTTATGAAACTGTGAACATTGCCTAGGGAGTCAAGAGTGTATACAGTAATAGCGGTGTCAAGAGAATAATCATCCTTTTTAAGACGCCATTTTTGCAGGCACAAAGGTTAAACATTGAAGATTGGTCTCATATTTACCTCTGCATATTTTATTTCCATTTTCTTCTGACTTTTTTTCAAATTCTATGGATGAAACTTTTTACTGTTTGTTTTTCAAATTAGAATCGCTTTAAAATGAACATCCTGGCTCTGACTGTCTCTTCAGCTTGCATGCAAATCATTTTTAACAAGCAGGTATTTTACTAGATGTTATTGCTACCCTCACCTCCCCCTCCTCTCTCTCTCTCTCTCTCTCTCTCTCTATATATATATATATATATATTGTTCAGTTCAATAATTTAGACATATTATGTATAATTATTTATATTTTAATCCTTCACGGATCAATTTCTTAGTGTTGAACTGATTAAGAAAGACGCCGTAGTTTTGGTTATAATTTTATTTTCCCAAGTACTTTCAGTCTCATCCAAGATCATCTTCAGGGGTAAATTGCTAAGACAAATAACCTCTCTTACATATTCTTAACAGTTAATTTTTAAACTGACTATATCAGAGTGTGTTTCATGCGCATTTACAAAAAAATCACAACTGCTAATTAGATAAATTTTGTGTCTAACATGAAGCCTATTTAATTTTGTTTGCCTAGGACATGTAGTTACTCAGATATTCACATTTTCAATTACCGTATATACTCGCGTATCATGTGACTTTTGAAGACCTAATTTTGAAGCTAATTTTAAGGGGGTAGCATTATACACGAGATATAAAATTAGCGTATGTACTGCTGGCCCTGGCTACGCCGTTGACCAAACTATATATTCATTTACTGTAATCAAAAAGTACTGCTGTATTTAAAATAAACATGATTTTAAAAACAATAATGTTTTTTTAACTGTATCCAATAATAATAGATATAATATTCACAAATTAATATCATATTATAAAATACAAACATAGCGAATATGCATCTTTTCCATTGTTTAAATTTCTAAGATGTTTAGCTGTTTCTCGTTCGGTTGTTTATGGCTGTACGCGTTTACGCAACGAGTATAGCGTTACTAATGATACTTTTATCATTCTCTTTTACTTTTTTAATTTATCAAACTAGAAGATGGGATAAAGAGATAGAGGAAAAGAGGTTAGTCTATTGTAATTTGGTCTCTCGAAAAAGGAACTCGAGATACATGATAATTTTTTTTTTTAAGTGAAAGTATTGGGTGGGGTCGAACGATACACTAGATCGCGGGTTACATGGGTATATACAGTATTGTAAATTTTGTATATGATTCGCAAATAAAAAAAATTCTTTTAATTTTGGAAAAAAAAGGCAAAATAAATATTTTTTTGTACGTTCAATGTAAACTTTTATTGTAAACTACATGTACCTGCAACTAAAACTGACCTTTAAAATAGCCAAACCTAGCCTTGTAAAATTGAAAGCATGCAAAAAATAAACTTGCATTTTATTCCATGCATCGTAAATAAATAAATATATTTGATAACATGCATTATTATTGTTGTTGTTATTATTTGAGTATAAACACACACATACACATACATTGTTTCATGGTGTACCGACAATAAAGATTTTATCTAATGATGATTTTGCAGTCAGGCGTGATTTCAGGGCTGAAGCATTTATTACCTAGATCCTAGGGTTGGTTTTTACTCACAATGTGGAAATGCCAACTGAAAATGCTGCCTCATCAGAAACTTATGAATACAAGAACATTGCAGATACCATGCTATATTTCAAATATTTGAAGGAGCGAATTGCGTTATTGTGCATCTTTTTCTTGCAAACAGTGACCAACTGACCCCACCATACTGTGCAGTCGACAAAATCAAAAACAATGCGCATGTGCAAAATAAAAATATAAAAATGGTGACAATTTACCCATCGCCCATTGTACATTTAGATTTTAGCGTCAGCCGTAATGTTTTCTCCTTGTGTGACACTGAGGCTGTGATGTAGTTAACTATTAATTCTCAGCAGAAAAAGGGTTAAGCCCAAAATGAAATATAAACTGAAAGATAGAGAGATAGAAAGAGAGAATGGAAGTAATTTAGAAGTTTAGAAAGGGCCATCTAGATTGCCTCATCCCTACGAATTGGAACGATACACCAAGAGTTTTCTTTTTTATCTATCGAAAATCTGGCATGCGGGTAAAGCCAATTAGGAAATAGCTTTATCTCTTTCTTGGGAAATTAGAAAAACACATGTCATTGGAAAAACAAGAAGCAGACGGGAATATTATTTTTGTTAGAGAAAACGAATTGCGAAATGAAAACAGAAAGTTAGGATTATGAGAATCGATCCGTCATAACAGGTAGGTGATCTGGTTTATGTTTTCGCTAAGACAGCGACCGGTCCAAGAATGGAAAACAGCATGTCCCTTTATTGAGAATTCATGTAAACAAATATATTTTCATTGACGAAAACAAATTGGGAAATATTTTTTATCTATCGCTCGGAAGGTTAAAACGAGAAGGTGGTCTATTTTGTGTTTTTGCTGGACAATTGAGACCAGGAAACAAAATGAATGCTGAGAATAAACCACGCCCTTTCTCCTTTGCACTTTTAAAATTAGATTTGTCATAGTTATGTCAGCACTGAGAAGTGAGCAAAGAATACAGAGAAGGAAGGGGTAGCATTTAGCACCGTCGGTGCGGAGTAGCGGTGCGAGATATGAAGTGAAGTAGGTTGGAGTTAAGGGAAGAGCAATCCCTGTTAATATTCTGAAGGAAAGTAGATAATTCTCCAAATTTGAAAAGTTGATTAAGAAAGCAAAAATAATGAACAAAGAAAACCTTTATTGGAATGAATGAAAATTGGAGAATCACCGAATCCCCAGAGCCCTTCGGTCCCACGTCAGTTTTAGGACGAAGTGCATATAAGTAGATGACTTTGGAGAGCCTAGAGACTTGAGGTAAGAACTCGGATCGAGAGCCCCTGAAGTCCACGTCAGCTGCCACTAGATTTCCTTATTCCAAGACTTTGAACCCATCTCCTCCAGAAGTTTAGACAAGGCACAGGGTCACTAGATTGATGCGGGAAGGGGTTGAAGTTGAGGCATTGTCCGGTCAATGTTGACTTGCGGTATACGGATGTCTTCCGTAGAAGAACGGACCAGTATACCAATAAATAACCCGATGGAAATGCTGACTTTCTGTATACAAACAACAAACTTTGGAATGGTATCATATATCGACAGAATCACGGCTTAACAATATACTCACTATTATAACCAGCAATGGCAAACATATACATGGAATATTTCGAAGAAATGGCATTAGAATCCACTGAGATACCTAGATGACACCTTCATACTCTGGCCACACGAGGAAGAGGTCCAGCTACTACTAGCCGTGTGAACTCAATACGATCATCGATACCGTTCACAATAGAGGGAGAAAACGATAACTAACATTCCTGGATGTACTAATATCTCAAACCATGTCTTGAAACCATGCTCTGTTTGAAAGCATGGTTTCAAGACAATACCTCAACTTCAACTCCTACCACCCATATATAGTAAAGAAAGGGATTGTCCGTTACTTACAACATCGAGAAAAAGTCATAAGTGTCGATCCAGAGAGATATGATCAAGAAATGGTCAGTATAAGCAGCACACTACAATGTAACTTCTACCCTGGGTACATGGCAGCAACTCTGACAAAAAAATAGGGATAGAAGTGTACAAGAGGATAACAACACTCAAAAAATAGCTTCGGTCTTCCTACCCTAGGTGAAAGGATTATCGGAGAAAATACAAAAGATCCGTGGTCCATATAACATCAGAACGACCTTCAAAAGTGGTTCGACACTTTGCAGACACCTCTTCCCATAAGACACCCCGCCAATAGAGGAGAAAATTACGCATGGCGCAGGGGATAAAGGCGTTACTTAGATCCAGTGATAGGACTCAAAGAGTGTGAGTTCAATACCTGGTTAAGGCGGTGGAGAATTTGGAGAGGGGAATTAACAGGAGATAACTGACATCTATTAGACATGGCACGTGGAAGTAGAACAGTCTACCCCAGCGAGCGAAATAAAGGGTTCATTTCGACATTCCAACCACCTGAAGAAAGCTGGAGTGTACAACGGCCGAAACGTTGTGATAAATATGGCAACAAAGATGAGGATGATAGTCCAAACAATGTAAATAATGACTAAGGACTGTGTGTACACCATCCCGTGCAGCTGTGATAAGAAATATGAAGGAGAAACCGACCACCCCCTTAAGGTAAGACTGCAAAAATATCGTAAAGCGGTAACAAGAGGGGAAATAGAAAAATCAGGCATAGCTGACCACATATGGCAAGAAAAAGATCACACCCCGCTGTGGGATGAGGTTGAAATAATAGACAGAGAACATCATTGGAAAATACGAAAACTTAAGGAATCAGCACATATGCTAGGCCACAAAAATCTACTAAGCCGGCCAAGCATTGAAATGAATATGTGAACCAGTAATAAGGAGTGCTAGAGGAAAGCAATAATGAGGGAAAAAAATTCCAATATGCGCTTTGGTATTTTTGGTATTTGGTAACATAAAGTTAATAAGTCCCCAAAATTCATACAGTGAGGTCCTCAAGAAGACATGGCCCAGTGGATAAAAGCGATGATTGGATCCAGTGACAAAGAGTTGTGAGTTCAATACCTGGCTATTGCAGTGAACAGTAGTTAAAGGGAGATAACTGAGACATCTGGAAGAGAAATGTGGAACTAAAACAATCTACCCCGGCGGACGAAATAAAAGGTTTGGTTCAAAATTCCAATCACCTGAAGAAGACCGGGGCGTACAATGGCCGAAACGTCGTGAATATGGAAAAGGAGATGAGAACAACAATGTAAATAATTACAATACCTCATCTCAGAAATATAGATAGATATTATCACACCGGTTTTAGTTTTATTGTCATGGTGGGAGTAAAAGGAGTGTAACAATGAGCAAGCTTGTCCCGTTAGGGCAATTAGAACTGAGTAGTGAGTTCGATTTTCACTGGGTGACCCATAGGCTTGGCCTTGTGCCACATCTAAGCTACGCTTAGAAAATCATTTGGGCATCTCGGCATGGTGTAATGATTAGCAAGATTCTCTCACTAGAACAATTACGATTGAGTAATGGGTTCAATATCAGTCCTCCTATATGGCAGTGAATGTTGGACAATCTCCTTACAGATGAAGAGACTTGAAGCAAGAGAAACAAAGAAAACGGTACTGAACTGTTATGTAATATCAGTCCTCCTATATGGCAGTGAATGATGGACAATCTCTTCACAGATGAAGAGACTTGAAGCAAGAGAAACAAAGAAAAGAGTAATGAATTGTTATGTAATATCAGTCCTCCTATATGGCAGTGAATGTTGGACAATCTCCTCACAGATGAAGAAAAGACTTGAAGCAACAGAAACAAAGAAAAGAGTACTGAACTGTTATGTAATATCAGTCCTCCTATATGGCAGTGAATGCTGGACAATCTCCTCACAGATGAAGAAGAGACTTGAAGCAAGAGAAACAAAGAAAAGAGTACTGAACTGTTATGTAATATCAGTCCTCCTATATGGCAGTGAATGCTGGACAATCTCCTCACAGATGAAGAAGAGACTTGAAGCAAGAGAAACAAAGAAAAGAGTACTGAACTGTTATGTAATATCAGTCCTTTTATATGGCAGTGAATGCTGGACAATCTCCTCACAGATGAAGAAGTGACTTGAAGCAATAAAAATGTGCTTCCGCAGAAGAATGCTGAGAATACTATGGACGGAACATGAGATCAACGACGAAGCTTTAGAGAAAACGTAAACATAAAGGAAGAGACACTTGAAATTTCTAGGGCACATAAGATGGCTTAGAAAATTTGACACTCACAAGACATATTGAAGGCAAAAGGAACAGAAGAAAAAATGCATAGCCTACCTAAAAATCTTGAGTAAATAGATGGCGGAACAAGTTTTAGGAGAGATAACAAAAAGAAAATATTAAAAGCTACAATGGAAAAGACATTGTGGAGGGCCATGATCGCCAACGCTCTGAAAGAATACTGCACATAAAAGAAGAACGAGTTTGAGTAAATGGATGGTGGAAAAATGTTTAGGAGTGCTAACAAAAAGACAAAATTAAAAACTACAAAGGAGAGGAAATTGTGGAGGGCCATGATTGTCAACGCCTTGAAAGGACACGACATATAGCAGAAGAAGAAGGGAAGTAACAGATCTCAACACTAGATTTCTACGTGGAAGAAATGGCTTCTTGACTTCGTCTTAATTCATTGACTTTTACATAAACATATCCTACAGATCATGCCAGACTTCAGGTCTCCTTGCAGACCCGACAGGAATTGGTAAAGCTGGTTTGGGAAAGTCCGCGTTCTGAACTCAAGGAAAGACGACGTGATTTGACGAAGTTCCAAAGAATTAATGGATTTTAAGTTTTACTGAAAAATGTAAATATTGCTAAGAGTAATCAAATAATTTTGTAATCGTACAACACCCTCTCTGGTCATCGATCAGCCGCTGTGTTAGAAATCTTGGACGACTTCTAACACAACGTCTGATCAATTATGATCGCTTCGATCTCAGACCTGCGTGATTTAAGTTTGATCATAAGGAGGTCAAGATCGAATCGTTGCAGGTATCTTCGTGTCGGTTTGGTCCAAGCAGGACGATGACGTACAGGAAAAAAATAATATATATATCTTCCGAACAATAATTGGTTTTTCAGGGTTTTGTTGTTGACTTGGTGAAGTTTAGTTTATTGTTTCAGTAAAGTTCGGCACAAGGCTTCAGCCTTGTCGTGGGTGGTTCTCTTCGGCAGGCAGTCACGTGCGGTGTATCACGACCGGTGGCTGGGACGAACTCTCTGCTATCTCCGTCTTCGTCTGACGAATTCGCTTCGCGCATTCGTATTTATTGACATTCGCTCAAACTGGCGCGAGGCACGTCGCATGCGGGGTTTTTCGATAAATCCCCTTTTCTTGTCAGCTTACTTCATAATTCTGGGGAATTTCCTTCCTCCACTCTCTCATATTATTACCTCTCACTAAATCTCATCAGTGAGCGTGGGTGGCTCATCCAACCCTGCTGATATTTCAACTCACCTTTCGACCGGGAGAAATCAGCTCCAAATTCATTGTTTACGGAAATTAAGTTTTCGCTTTGCAACTTGCATTTTCAGCTGCGTATAACACAAGTCAATCATCATTGCACTCGAAGTTTGGGTCATTTTCCATTGTTCAAACCTTCGACACACCAATTCCAGGTGTGAATTAAATCGTCAATCTTTCCCATGGATTTTATGTATTAAATCTTGTTCCAAAGTCTTTCAGTATATTGCTCCTTCTATCCATAAAACTTTCCTGTTTTACCGCGCTAACAACAAATAGTATCACAATTTAATAACATTTGCAATTATTATGTATTTCATCTATTAGGTATTTGTGAATTATCAGTCGCCAACTTTTTACCTCCGACAGTTGGCTAGGATATAAAACTACCGAGCTGGAGGAGGCTGGCTTCCAATATTTCATGGTTAATCATCGATATAATTTCGTTGATACAAATACCGGAGTTCACACTCACAATGTCGAACGTTTGTGGGGATCAGCAAAGTGGACGAACAAGCGTCACCGAGGAACGGCAAGGCACCATCTTGAGACCTACCTGGCCGAGTTCTTGCGGAGAAGGCAACTACCGGATGGAGTCGACCCATTCAATGCCATTTTGCAGCATATCACCACATTCATTTCACGCAATTAATAAGATTTATTAATGTTTGTTATTTGGAGAAACAAATACAAATACTATGTTTTTTTTTTTTATATCAGTTTTCTGTATTTGTGAAAAACTTGCAAAATTAATTTAAAAATGGTGACGGATGACCCACAAGTACTATTTATTATATATATTATTGTTTGAAGTTATATATGTATTGTTTATTATCATTATGTATTATTTATTATTATGTATTGTTTATTATTATTTCTTTTAACTATTCCCATAGTTACCGTTTTTTTTTTTTGTATCAATATTTATTTGTTTTTTTTACAACTAACATGAAGATCGTTTGTCTTCTTTTTACTTTCAGTTTTTGCTTACCTTGATATATTCGGGAAAGATATCAAAATAATCAAGAACCTATACTGGCAGCAAACGGCATGCATGCGCATTGAGAAGGAGTTCAGCGAATATACGAAAATAGAAAGGGGCGTAAGGCAATGATGTGTCTTCCCACCGGACTTATTCTTTGACTTACATGTGTTATTCATTTTAGTTGTTGCTACTGTTGAAAGTGTTCAAGTGATGTTTTTTTTTTTTTGTTATTTTGTATAGTTCTTTGATTCTATAATGCCAGTCCACAAGATTCAAAGAAAAATAGTCCTTGCTAAGCCCTACAGGCCTCATTTATTCAAGCCATTTTTAAGCATTGAGAATTTGGCTGTATACAGTTGATAGTTTAAATGTATCCCATAAAATCCTGAGCGTACGGCTCTTGAAATTAAAGTTCTATGCTAATAGTTTATCTCACACTTCTCGCTTGTGGAACTCCCTCCCAACGGCATGCTTTCCAACCAACTTTAATCTGCAAAAATTTAAATGCAATGTTAATCGCTATCTATTGTCCTCCTGATTACTCTTTTCTCTTTCTCCTCATTGTTTCTGTTCTTAATTCCGTCACACCTTGTGGCCATAGCAATTAAAAATAGAAATAAAAAAATTGTTGGAGATGAACACACTTCTCCAGAAAAGGACTTGAACTCATCCAAATACATATAGACAGATGCCAAGAATCGTCAGAGGTAAACAAGTAGCTATCTACTTACTACCAATTTCAGCAAGATTACATCAACACCAAGTGACATTCTATTTCTTGATTGTTATCTTCCTTCAATGCAATGAAAACAAAATGGTAAGAACAATTTAAAAAAAAAAAATACACATAGAAAGTAAGAACAAACAATATTTTTTGATCTGGTCCATTCATCTTTTGTTTATTAAAAACATTTTTGTTCCTGAATAAAATAACGCTTTTTGTTTTTGTTCAATCGATAAAATATAGATTTTACAAGAATAGTTGTACAAAGGCGTTTTACATAGCTTTGCAGTATTTATTAGGCAAAGAATAATAAAGAAAAGATATGTATATAAATATTCAAACAAGATTTGTTGTTTTTTTTTGTTGTAAATTTAATTCGGAACAATGTTTATTGATACAATCCAATCCTGTTAAAAGGAAAACATTTACTCAAATTCAGCAGAGAAATTAAAAAGGTTTTTCTTTTTTCAGTAAATTTTTTTTGTATACTCTTCCTCATCTCTTTTTTCTTTTTATATCATTTGCAGTAAGTCACATCCAATCAGCTTTATTCCTCTGGGCCATATCTATAAATATCAAAAATTGATCGATATAGCCGAATTTTGAAAATTAAAATTCTCAAAATGCTGCTAATTTAAGCTAAATCAAAAACAATCAAAGGATTTGATGCTAAAACTTTGTAAAAGCATTTTAGGTACATACTATATATCAAAAATGCTTTTACAAACTTAGCTGGCAGCTTCTTCATACCAAAATAAGAACAAAAGTTCATATAAACATGTCCACAAATATTTTGTTTTTGAATTAAGTTTATGGTATTCATTGTTGAATGCACAATGCAAGAGCCAGTCCAAAAAAAATTTAGAGGTGGATTCCTGACACCAAGATAAGGTAAAATGGCTGTATAAATGGATGCCCAAAAGGACATTGTTGTACCTCACAGCAACTCATAATGAATGTTCAAGATGTCCTCTACAGGCATGCACCCATTGTATTGTTGATTGGCAGACCCTTTCAAATACACTTACGTATGTGTTAAATGGTTTTACAGCACCCCATGACATGTTGATGAAGTATCTCTACATTATTAATGTTTGCTACATATAACAATTATTTTAGGTGACCCCAAAGGATTGACATAAGGGGACCATGCAACCAGCCCTCCTTTACCTATCATGAACTTTATATACACTTTTGTCCTTGTTTTGGTGTGAGGAACCAGCCCACAAAATTTGTAAAAGAGGGTGTGTGTGTATATATATATATTACATACATACATACATACATACAATTATGAGTTTTAACCATTTAAAAAAAAAAACACAACTTACTCTGTATTTTAAGACTAAAAATGAATTACTTATATACCAATCTTTCAATTTAATTCTATGTTGTGTCCCCCTCCTGCAAATAAAATCCAAGTTTTTTGGGGGGTTTGTTAACCAAATTCAAATGAAATAAAAAGTTTGAATCCAGTTAAACCCCTAAAAACTTGATTTCAATTTGGGGCGGAGGATAGCATATTTACCAATTTCATTCTAAATAAATTGGTTTTCAGTCTTAAAAGTTTTATGGCTAAAACTCATAATTTTGTATAAATTTTGGAGATTTTTATATATATATATATATATATATATAAATAAAACCACAAAATCATTTAGGCCAATCAATTTCTAATATTTGTTAAGGCAGTACAAGATTATTAAGGTTGACATTCAATTTTTGAGGTCTTTCTGCTTCCAATGTTTCGTTTCTTCTCATACCATTCAGTCAGTTAAACAGCAGATAAAATGATTGAAATGAACAAGAAAATATTAAGGTGTATCAATTTATATATATAGCCCTTTACAATGGCTGGCCTCTTATTTCCGAGTATGCCAATCTGCTAGGGTGGCTAGCCAATACCTATTGCAGATGACTGCCCAAGCACAGCTGTTAAAACCCACAAAGTCCAACTGCAGTTTATACTGCAACTATGCTGAGCAGACCTTAGTTACAGTTCCTAGGAGAGAGCATATCATCTGGTGGGATGAACAGTCTGAACAAGGTTAGCACACTTGAACCCTCAGTCACAATGACTTGTAACTGTTAGCACAACTATCAACAAACAATTCAGTCAACCAAATTTCATTCACAAAGCTTGGGTCAACCTGTGGTATGGTTTTCAAGCACTTTCCAAAGATGCCACATGCTGGGATCACTTTCCCAGGTTGATAACAATTCCTGCTTTGGTTTTCAGGTTATTGTTTTGCGTTAAGCAAGCTGTTTTCATATTAAATTTAGATAACATCTTATATTACTACTCATTATGTGACTATTTTGAATCAAGGTTTATTTGTGTTGTGTTGTTCTTTTTATTTTTGTAAGAAAAAAAAAAATGACAGAAGTAGAAAATAGGCAAATACAGTCTAACAACTCAATGATTAATAACTGAAAAGAATTTATCTAAATTTAATTTGAAAATTGTTAAAACCCTATAAAAAAAAAAGAAAAAAAAAAGAAGATTGAATTAACACAAAACAAAATAACTTGAAAGAGAAATTATTAATATGATTCAGCTGTACCTCCCCAACACAGATTTAATATTAACAGAGACATGTTTTCAGATAAAGGCAAATTTCATCTTCATTTTAAACTGGGCCTCAAAGCTACTGAAGCTGTTTGCAGAATTCAGAAAGTCTGACCATAGTGACAAAAATTAGTTTAAGCTTTTTAGAGGTAGCAACTTGTCCCTTAAAGTAAAGTTGATAAGTGGATGGCGGTCAGCTGTCAATTAGGCTTTAAAATGCTAGGGAGATGAGAAACTGATTGCCATCAGGAAGAAAAAAAAATTTAGAGAATGGAAAGAGAGAGAATAAGCAGACTAAAATATGACAAAACATCTCTGGAAAACTCATTGAAGTTAGGATCATTGAAAAAGTCACCATATTTAGACAACCTTTTCACAAATGAACAATAAAGATGTTTAAAAAAAGTTGTGTGTGTATATATATATATATATATATATATATATATATATATATATATATATATATATATCTTTTCTGTATGTTTTGAGAAAAGAGAGAGAGAGAAAAGAGAGGAAAGAGTAAAAAATTCTGTTCAAATAAGAGATTTCTTTTTTGTACATAGTATTTTACTATTATAGAAAAGAATTTGTATATAAAAAAAAAAAAGACTTAAGTAGAGGGATATTGTAAATACTTCTATTCATCATTCATTGAATTTTAGAAATATTCACATTTTCATAATCCAAATAATATTACAACTAAAACAAAAAATGTGAAAATTATGACAATAACATTTTTCAGGCCAGTAGAACTTCTGTAAGAAGAAAAGAAAAAAAAAGAAGAAGAAAAAAAAAGAAGAAAAAAAGAAAAAAAAAGAAGAAAAAAAAAAAGAAAAAAAAAAGAAGAAAAAAAAGAGCTCCAGAAATAACAAATTCGAATATTTAATAAATGAAGAAAAGTCCCTTTACCATATATTTCACTGCTTATAAGACAGATGATACATTAAAATGCATTAGACACCCCAAAAGATTTTGAAGGACAAAATCTGAAAAAAAAAAAAAAAAAAAAAAATTCCTCCTTGTATTTCATTGTCCTGCTTCCCCTCCTCTATCCCCAATTTTAACCATCTTCATAGCATATTTCAGAATGAAAACCTGATTAATCACGACAAATTCATCACAGACTGAGAAATACCAAATTTATGCTAATTACTGCATATGCTCACATATGCGACTTTTGAAGACTGAATTCTGAAGCTACTTTTAAGGGGGGGGCGGTCTCGCATCATACACAAGATATAAAATTAGCATATGTACTGCTGGTTCTGGCTACACCATTGACCAAACTATATATCCATTTACTGTAGTCAAAAAGTACAGCTGTATTTAAAATAAATATGATTTTGATAAAACTAATATTTTACTTAACTGTATTCAATAATAATGCATGAAATATTCACATATTAGTATCGTATTATAAAATACAAAGATAGTGAATATGCATCTTTGTCATTGTTTATAAGATGTTTAGCTGTTTCTCGCTCAGTTGTTTGTGGCTGTACGCTTTTATGCAATGAGTATAGAGTTACTAATGATACTTTTATTATTCTCTTTAACTTATTTAATTAGAAGATGGGATAAAGAGATAGAGGAAAAAAAGGTTAGTTTATTGTAATTTGGTCTCTTGAAAAAGGAACTTGCACAATACACAAGATAAAATCATTTTTTATAAGTGACAATTTTGGGATCACACATTACATGTAATAATTAGAAGAGATGTTATACTCCTGTCATTGACCTTTGATTTATAGGATACAGAATGATTTTTTTTTAGATATTTTATAGGAAAAATAATGTGTATTATAATATAGGAATTATTTATTATTTTCAGTTTTTACTGTTTCACATTTATACTTTTTTCTTTTACTTTACGCACTTGATACACCCCAATATTTTATCCAGTTCACTGCCATTTATACAGAAGTGCATTTCAAAAAAAACAAAAAAAAAAACAATAAAACACACCATTTAGCAATAACTTTGTATTTCTCAATGAATTTCCAAGCAGATCTATTTTTGTCATTCCAGGCAGGTTATTTTTTCGTTTTAGATTGTTTCAGCCAATGCATTTGGCTTTCTTCAGGTGTTCTAGTTAGATGCAAAGAGAAGCTTTCTTTCTCCCCCACCCCCATAATGCCAAGCAACAAAATGAAAGCAAAAACAAAATTCATGTTGATCGTTTCATTTTCAACAAACCTTGAATATTTGAACTTTCTGAACAATATTTTTCTTTAAAATTAATGATAAAGAATTTTTTATTTTACTGTGACCACTTGGGCAGCTAAATTTTATTTTATAGAGAAAAATATAAAATAAAAATAAAATAACCATTTTAGACTCTAGAATTTTTTCATGGCATTGGCTCTGGAGGAAAGATGTTTTTGTTAAGATTTTAAGACGGAGTCAATCAATTGTACAGAATAAACAATTTTGTACTAAATTGTCTTTTTCTTTCACGTGGTGTTTCTTTGGGACTGAATTGTAATTTTTATTCACAAGCTTTAAAAGCAGAAAAATTAAATGATTCGATGTCAGATTAAAAAAAAAAACAAAAAAAACAAATATGACTCATCACTTCACATTTAGACAACTTAGAAAAGGCATGAACACTACTACCCTTGTAAATATGCAAATATCTAGACCAGTGTTTCTCACCTTTTTTACCCTTGTGCCACCCTTGAAACAGTTTTCAGGCCTCTGGGAATCACTTCATAAATATTATTATATACCATTATTATTATCATCTACCTTCTTTTTTTTTATATTTTTTCATACTTTACATGGAAATATTTTCTTCAGATAATGGTTTTAAAGATAAATAGACACTTTTTTTGTCCAATTTATTGCAAGAAACAAAAAACTGGAAAAATCATATTGCTTGTTTCTGAAAAAAAAAGTAAACATAAATAACCAATATTGTTATAATAGTCAAGGATTTCCCAACTATGTGTGTGTGTGTGTATGTGTGTGTGTGTAGTAAAATTACGAATATAAAATTAAACAAAAATTACTCAAAAATGCATTAGCTTATTTATCACCATTTCTCGTGAAACCCCTAGCGATCTCTTCCAGAACCCTAGGGTTTTAGAGAAAACTGGTTAAGAAACACTGCTCTAGACAATTAACCAGATGCCAAGGTTTTATATTAAACTGGATAAAATTATTTCCTATAAAGAATAATGGCTCTTACAAAAGAGATGATAGGCTTATGCTGATCAAGAGAGAGAGAAGATAGAAAAAGAAAGAGAGAGAGTAGATAGAAAAAGAAAGAGAGAGAGAAGATAGAAAAAGAAAGAGAGAGAGAAGAGAAAAGAAAGAGAGAGAGAAGAAAGAAAAGAGAAGAAGAGAAAAGAAAGAGAGAGAGAAAAGAAAAAGAGAGAGAGAAGATAGAAAAAGAAAGAGAGAGAGAAGATAGAAAAAGAAAGAGAGAGAGAAGATAGAAAAAGAAAGAGAGAGAGAAGATAGAAAAAGAAAGAGAGAGAGAAGATAGAAAAAGAAAGAGAGAGAGAAGATAGAAAAAAGAGAGAGAAGAGAAAAGAAAGAGAAAAGATAAAAAGAGAGAGAGAGAAGATAGAAAAAAAAGAGAGAGAAGAAGAAAAGAAGAGAGAAAAAGAAAAGAGAGAGAGAAGATAGAAAAAAAAGAGAGAGAGAAGATAGAAAAGAAAGAGAGAGAGAAGATAGAAAAAGAAAGAGAGAAGAAAAGAAAGAGAGAGAGAAGAGAGAAAAGAAAGAGAGAGAGAAAAAGAAAAGAAAGAGAGAGAAGATAGAAAAAGAAAGAGAGAGAGAAGATAGAAAAGAAAAAGAGAGAGAGAAGATAGAAAAGAAAGAGAGAGAGAAGATAGAAAAAAGAAAGAGAGAGAGAAGATAGAAAAGAAAGAGAGAGAGAAGATAGAAAAGAAAAGAGAGAGAAGATAGAAAAAGAAAGAGAAGAGAAAAGAAAAGAGAGAGAAGATAGAAAAGAAAGAGAGAGAGAAGATAGAAAAAAAAGAGAGAGAGAAGATAGAAAAGAAAGAGAGAGAGAAGATAGAAAAGAAAGAGAGAGAGAAGATAGAAAGAAAAGAGAGAGAGAAGATAGAAAAGAAAGAGAGAGAGAAGATAAAAAGAAAAAGAGAGAGAAGATAGAAAAAGAAAGAGAGAGAGAAGATAGAAAAAGAAAGAGAGAGAGAAGATAGAAAAAGAAAGAGAGAGAGAAGATAGAAAAAGAAAGAGAGAGAGAAGATAGAAAAAGAAAGAGAGAGAGAAGATAGAAAAAAGAAGAGAGAAAAAAAAAAAGAGAGAGAGAAGATAGAAAAGAAAGAGAGAGAGAAGATAGAAAAAGAAAGAGAGAGAGAAGATAGAAAAAGAAAGAGAGAGAGAAGAAAAGAAAAGAGAGAAGAAGAAAAGAAAGAGAGAGAGAAGATAGAAAAAGAAAGAGAGAGAGAAGATAGAAAAAGAAAGAGAGAGAGAAGATAGAAAAAGAAAGAGAGAGAGAAGATAGAAAAAGAAAGAGAGAGAGAAGATAGAAAAAGAAAGAGAGAGAGAAGATAGAAAAAGAAAGAGAGAGAGAAGATAGAAAAAGAAAGAGAGAGAGAAGATAGAAAAAGAAAGAGAGAGAGAAGATAGAAAAGAAAAGAGAGAGAGAAGATAGAAAAGAGAGAGAGAAGATAGAAAAAGAAAGAGAGAGAAGATAGAAAAGAAAGAGAGAGAGAGAAAAGAAAGAGAGAGAGAAGATAGAAAAAGAAAGAGAGAGAGAAGATAGAAAAGAAAAGAGAGAGAGAAGATAGAAAAAAAGAGAGAAAGATAGAAAAGAAAGAGAGAGAGAAGATAGAAAAGAAAGGGGAGGGAGAGAGAGAGAGAAGATAGAAAAGAAAGGGAGGGGAGAGAGAGAGAGAAATAGAAAAGAAAGGGGAGAGAGAGAGAGAGAGAAGATAGAAAAGAAAGGGAGGGAGAGAGAGAAGATAGAAAAGAAAGGGAGGGAGAGAGAGAAGATAGAAAAGAAAGGGAGGGGAGAGAGAGAGAGAGAAGATAGAAAAGAAAGGGAGGGAGAGAGAGAGAGAGAAGATAGAAAAGAAAGGAGGGAGAGAGAGAGAGAAGAAAGAAAAAGAGGGAGAGAGAGAGAGAGAAGAAGAAAAGAAAGGGAGGGAGAGAGAGAGAGAGAAGATAGAAAAAGAAAGGGAGGGAGAGAGAGAGAGAGAGAAGATAGAAAAAGAAAGGGAGGGAGAGAGAGAGAGAGAGAAGATAGAAAAAGAAAGGGAGGGAGAGAGAGAGAGAAGATAGAAAAAGAAAGGGAGGGAGAGAGAGAGAGAGAGAAGAAGAAGAAAGGGAGGGGAGAGAGAAGAAGAAAAAGAAAGGAGGGAGAGAGAGAGAGAAGAAAGAAAAAGGGGGAGAGAGAGAGAGAAGATAAAAAGAAAAAAGGGAGAGAGAGAGAGAGAGAAGATAGAAAAAGAAAGGGAGGGAGAGAGAGAGGAAAACAAAGAGAAGGGGGTAGAGAGAGGGGGGGATAGAAAAAATTATATGAAAAAAAAAAAAAAAAAAAAAAATCAAGAGCAGAGATCTCATGAACCCGGAACCCCAAAATTCTCTTACCATTTACTTAATTTTAGAAAGAAATTTAAAATAAAGAAAAAAAAGATGTTATTAATCAAGAACCTTTTGAATCTGAAGCTTGTCATCAACTGAGAAAGAAAAACCTGAAATGTGCATAAAATAATTTCTTTATTATTATTATTATTTTGTAAAGGGTAAAGGATATTGTCCAAATAGTTCTCCTGCACCCCATGGATTACAGATCAACTTTGTAAGCAAGTCACAAAAAAAGGCACTTCCCCCCCCATTTATTGTCTTCAGCTGTATAAAAAATTTATTTTGATATTTCTTTATTTTTATAGCTATATCATTCTGTAAATGAGAAATGTTGCCAAAGTTTAACCAGTGTTCCCACAAAAGGACATTTTATCACTGTTATTACTTTAAACTACTAAAACTTCCACGGCCATGTTTATTTACAAGATTATAAAAATATATGACCCAAGTACAATGAGATATTTATTATTTACCATTTTATAAACAAATAGATTCTCAAAGAAATATTTTTATTCAAAAATTTATAAAAACTTACAAAAATTTTCAATGACTTGTATTCTTTGCCATGGTTGACAAAACATCAGTAAATTGCAAATTGATTCAAACTTCATAAAATGGTAAATAATAAAAGATTACATTATTGTTGGTTCACATATTTTTAGGATTTAGTAAATCTTTTTTTTTTTTTATAAAATTTATGAATAAAAAAAAAAATTGTTTTCTTTTTATAAATTGGTAAATGATAAAGATTGCATTGTATGTAATTTTAGTTGGTTCTTGTAAATAAACAATCTAGTAATGTTTAATATTTTTATTGTAAATTCTCGAGAACAAAGAAAATGTATGAATTCCATTTCATATGTTAGGGTTTTATTAAAATTCTAATCATTGCTTTTTAAAACAAGCGTTGCCGAGAGAGCAAAGGTTAAAAAAAAAAGAAAAAAAAAGCTGTGTCAAGGGGAAAAAAATGTTCTTTTGACACTCCATTTTATTGTGGTCACAAAGGTTAAACTTTGATGAAATGTCATTCTAGATTTTATCTTGTCAGTAAACAGAATATTTAGAAATAAAAAATATTAATGGGGATATTTTCATATTTTTCAGTTGTAGAATTGAAAATTAAAAAAATTAACATACTAAAAGATGGAAGACAATTATTCTTTCATTCTAGATTCTATTTATTCTTTCTTATTAATAAAATACAAAGTAAATTTGATTTCCAAATATAAAAAAAAATAAACTAATTGATTTACAATTAAACACTAACTTCTGTATTAGAAATAAACATTTAGGAGACAAATGATTAGCTCAGGTTATTCGATAAAGGGCTCAGTTTGAAATTCCTCAATGTTACCCAGATTAAAAGTCAACTGAAGGCTGTAGGGTACTATAAACGAAACAATAATAATAAACAAATGTATAGACATTAGTCTAAATGTGAATATAATAAATAAATTGTAGTAGTTGAGCAATTTTTGTTTGCGTTCATGTAAAATACTGAAGTCAAATTTAGACTTAACTGACATAAATTTAATATGTAATTTTTTTTTTTCTTCTGCTGCTAATCTTTAATGGATGTATGGGTTGCATGATGGATAGAGGCACAGAAAATGAATCTGGCAAGCCAGGTTCAAATTCCAGGCTTCTCTCTTGTGTCCATTTTTGCAAAAATGTTTTTGGGAAAAGCATGAATCTGTCTTCCTCCAGCTATGGGTTAAATAGTTAAGTGGACCTTGGATGGCAGTCAGTCTAAGAGAATTTAAAACTGGAGAATGCAATGATAAACTACTCCACTATCCAAGAATGCATGGCAATTAACAGTAAAGGAAGAATAAAGAAATCTCTGAAGAGTTGTGAGAGAGAGGAAAAAAAAAAAAAAAAGATTTACATATAAAATTTCTGCTACCAAGGAAGTACAGATTTTTTTTTTTTTTTACCCTGTATAAAAGAAAAAAAAATAATAATCAACTATTACAATTTGCATACTTTATTTACATTTAAACATATCACTATCTTTGTTGTTATTATCCCACCATTTTGACAGTCATACTCTACAGCCTTCTCCAGGTCTTTTTCAATCCAGGTAACCTTCAGGTAATTTTAAAACGGAACTCTTTATTCAATCTATCAAGATTGATTGTTCTCATTTTTCTGACCCTGTCAAGTGATATCTAGTCTTGTTCTTATTTGGTATTGCTGACCCTCTTTTTAGTGAATCTAAGTTGTTACAACCCAGCTTGGGGACTGAACTCACAAGGTCACTAAATTCATGAACCAACACTTTAATCCACCAGACAATTGTCCAGTGAGAGACATCCTTAAACACATGCAGTGGAATGATAACAATCTACCCCATGTAGATTAATAAAAGTCTTGGTTGAAAGTTCCCCAAAGGTTACCTCCAAATTGACAGCCACTTAAAGAATGTCAGAAGCCTCAACAGCTGACATGTTAGAATGGTGGCAAAGATGAGGACATTAATCCGAATGAAAATAATGAGAACTTAACCTAGCAATTTATTAGTGTTTATCATGCTAATTGCTAACAAGATATCCAGAATAACATTTCTTTAGATTTCAAATTTCAGTGCATCATAAAAAAAAAAAAATTAAAAAAAAAAAAATGAAATTTAATCTTCTGTTTCTCTGTTGATAATCTCCTCAAAACTAAATGGATTGAATTTGTAGCCTTCTCCACCATAGAATTTGTTCTGGAATTCCACCCTGAAAAAGAAAAAAAAATATTTAGGAACTGAAAGTGATCCCCCACAACCACCAACAACTTTTTTTTTTTTAATCTGTTGAAAATTCCACTCCAGTCAGATGAACACTTGCTTAGATAAAGAGGTCAGAGTTCTATCCCTAGTTCCTTTGTTTTTATTATTGTTATGAGGGCATAATGTTGGGTTGTCCCTAATAAATAAGTCACCATGTGTGCTAATACAGTATATGTGTTTCTTTCTTCAATTTATCCTCTATTCTGGAATATGAAGTTGAATACCTGCATTCACACAAAACAAGGTATGTCTATATTTGCTACCGAACTTGATTGGTAATTTACTAACATTATCTTCATTATTGAATAATCTATATATTAATACTAAAGCTCTAATCTTGTATGTACAAGGGTCAGCTGGCAAGTTCATAGGCTGATCAAGATATACATGTAAATAGATGTACCAGTTGGCAGACTAAAAGATATGCATTTTATTGTCAACCTATGAACAGCCAGATGAACCTTGAATGTAGATGTGTTCCCAAGATACAGCTTAAACGATACATAATAACCCAACAAATTTAGGCGCATTGTACCTTGAACCTCTGAAGTGCACAATTTTATTAAAATTAGACAAGGTGTTCTTTTGCTAGGACAGTTTTTCTGTTTATACAGCATTTTTAATAGGAAATTCAGTATTTGTTTTCAATACACATTCTTATATCAATCCACATATATAAACAAACACTTTTGGGCACCTTGGCATGGTGTAATGGTTAGCAAGCTTGTTTTGCTAGAACCATTACAACCGAGTAGTGAATTCAATCCTCACTGGGTGCCCCATGCTTTCGGCCCTGTGCCACATCTAAGCTATGCTTAGAAAATCCCTATAAACAAACACTTGCATATATTCCAGCTTTTATATATGTGGAAAATAATAAACATGTAAAATACATTATGACAACATTATTAAATAAATTTATATAATATATTTATATTTTCCACCACATTATATTAGAAAGTGTTTTATAAACAACTAGCAGTAGAGCCCGGCGTTGCCCGGGGATATAACAGTAAGAGATAGATCAAGTATCCACCATCATAAAGACTGAAAAATAAAATTGACAAAGATTATTGTTTAAGGTTGACGGACACGCATGTCTTAATTAGTTTTTTTTTTTTTTTTTTTTTTTACGAATTGGTCAAACATAAACACAAACATTGTATTCAATCATTATGAGTCTCCCGATTGAATAGAATAATTTTATAAACAATTGTCTTGTAAATGGAATCTTTAAAGCATTCTGAATATAAAAATAAAGAAAAAAGTGTGCAAGACAATAAGAAACACTACATGCCCAAAAAAAAAAAAAAAAAAAAAAAAAAGTGAAGTTTTGTTGAAATCGGTTGAAAAATGTAGGTAGCCTTTCTGTAATCTTTTAGTTTTACAATTTATGATTTTTACTTATTGAATACAGTAAAAAAAAATTGCATATTTTGCTTGTGGTGATTCATAATTAGAATTCTGATTTGAATATATTTTCCACTTGTTGTTTCTAATACAAAAAATATTAACTTTATTTGGGTTTATTAATTATGATCTAACAAATCTTTTATGATTTTTACTTATTGAATACAGTAAAAAAATTGGACACCATGTGTATTTAAAGTAGTTTCCGTTCGGTTATTATTTTTAGTTAGGACTTGTTTAGATTTCATTATCTTTCCTAAAGATAAAGAATTTATCCGATGTTTGTATTCGTACAATCAGTAGAGATCGTTAGATTATTGTTTAAGGTTGACGGACACGCATGTCTTAATTAGTTTTTTTTTTTTTTTTTTTTTTTACGAATTGGTCAAACATAAACACAAACATTGTATTCAATCATTATGAGTCTCCCGATTGAATAGAATAATTTTATAAACAATTGTCTTGTAAATGGAATCTTTAAAGCATTCTGAATAAAAAAAAAAAAAAAGTGTGCAAGACAATAAGAAACACTACATGCCCAAAAAAAAAAAAAAAAAAAAAAAAAAAAAAAAGTGAAGTTTTGTTGAAATCGGTTGAAAAATGTAGGTAGCCTTTCTGTAATCTTTTAGTTTTACAATTTATGATTTTTACTTATTGAATACAGTAAAAAAAAATTGCATATTTTGCTTGTGGTGATTCATAATTAGAATTCTGATTTGAATATATTTTCCACTTGTTGTTTCTAATACAAAAAATATTAACTTTATTTGGGTTTATTAATTATGATCTAACAAATCTTTTATGATTTTTACTTATTGAATACAGTAAAAAAATTGGACACCATGTGTATTTAAAGTAGTTTCCCGTTCCGGTTATTATTTTTAGTTAGGACTTGTTTAGATTTCATTATCTTTCCCTAAAGATAAAGAATTTATCCGATGTTTGTATTCGTACAATCAGTAGAGATCGTTAGATTATTGTTTAAGGTTGACGGACACGCATGTCTTAATTGTTTTTTTATTTTTCTAATTGGTCAAACCCAAACTCAAACAAAAAACATTGTTTTCAATCGTTATGAGTCTCCCAATTGAATAGAATTTTATTATAAATAATTGTCTTGTAAATGGAATTTTAAAGCATTCTGAATGTTAAAAAAAAAAGAAAAAAAGTGTGCAAGAAACACTACCAAAAAAAAAAAAAAAAAAAAAAAAAAAAAAAAAAAGTGAAGTTTTATCGGCTGAAAAATATAGGAAATCTGCTCCCATATTTAAAGAAACCCACACACACAGAAACAACCCGATCTGAGTTGTCCCCCTTCCATTTTCACAATGTCTCTTAATCGTGTTTTCAAATTGATTTTGTGCAAAAACAATTATATTTTTCCCATTTTTGGCGCTGTTAGAACCACCACAAGGTAATTTTATGTAGTCCTGTGAAGTTTTGTTGAAATCGGTTGAAAAATGTAGGAAATCCGATCCAATATATAAACGTTACAGACACACATACACACACGATCTGCGTAACATTATCTCAGATGTTTAGCAAGTGCTTGATAGGTGAAGATGCTGTGTGGGTCTGTCATTGTAAAATCTGTATGACTGGAAAATTGTCACATGACTTGATGGTAAATAAACAAACAGATGCATGCTGGTTTGCCACTTATGTATTTCAAAATAGATATGACGAAGAAACCAGTATGTATAATAAAAAATATAATTAGTATTTTGAAAACATTACATAGAAAAAAATGAAACTAAGTGTACAAAAAGGAGGCATCTGTACTTTGTTATTTCAATAAATACAAATCTCTCTCTAAGATGATTACCGTCTGTTTTTGGAATTACCTTCACCTTGAAGATTATAATATAGTAAATACTAAATTGCTATAAATTGCCACTCTGGGACTAATATTACTTGAATAAAATAAATTTTATCTTATGACCTTCATTGGTTTTAAAATACTTGTGAGTAAATATTAATTTGTAAGGTGAAGTGATCATAGCTATGAGGTAATTTTAATTCCTACTGTATATAATTTATTTGCTCTGTTAGAATAAATACATTGAGCTCTCTTTGTGGATCAGTTTTAATATTTTATTTGGATTCATTTGGATCATAACCAATGGATTATTACCTGTATATATATTATAAATTTACTTTTTTAAAAATATGGTTCCATTGCTACACAGAAATTACCATGTTTCCAAAACAGAAACTAAAAACTTCAAATTCAATTATAAAATTAAATTAAAGTTCCTAGTTCTGTTTCATTTTCAAGTGAATTTTGGAATAACTTATTTTGAAATTTACTGAGTTTTATAAGTAAATGTCGGCAGAAACTAGCTATTTCATTTCTTTGATTAAATAGATTTTTATTTTTTATAAACCTAGTAATATATAGTTTCTCATATATGCACAAAGGACATGGGTCATTTAATGACCTACATATTAGCTTTTCTTATTAATTTCCATTTCACAGTAGGTGTTTTATTGGTTTCTTTTAAGTGCCAGAAATATTTTGATAGGGACGCCTGATTTCTTTCTGTCGTTAAAAAAGCCCAGATGACATGCGTTGAACGGATGTCATCATTTGTTTGAAAAGGCACCCATACCCCACCTTGACTTAACCTCTTTTCGAAAGTAACTAATACGTTGATACAATAGTTGTCAGTGAAAAAGAATACCCTACCGCACCTTGTAAAAATGATTGGATTTCCCCATGTCCATAGAAACTAATATCATGAATGTATGTGCTTATAAAACTCAGTAAATTTCAAAATAAGTTATTCCAAAATTCACTTGAAAATGAAACAGAACTAGAGACTTTAATTCTATAATTGAATTTGAAGTTTTTAGCTTCTGTTTTTCGAAACATAGTAATTTCCGTGTAGCAATGGAACCATATTTTTAAATAAGAAAATTTATAATATTTATGCTCTGTAGATTTGCATTGAGCACTGTTTTGTAAAAATAAGAATATTAATAAGAACACCGGATTATATATCTTACTGTTCTTTCTCTTTATTATTATTATATATTATATATATATATATATTAGGACTTCATGGGACTAAATTTGTAAATGTTGGTGTGACTATATGAACAAGGGATGCTGGGAATTTAATTTTTTTTTTTTTTTTTTTTTTAATCTAGCATTTTCACTTATATTTCTTTTTCTTTTCTTTCTATCCCTTTTGTTCATAGATGTTTTCTCCTTTGATCAGAACAGCATTTATTATGTCAAAGTTGTGGTCAGTCTTGTTACGATGAGCAACCAATGCATTTGATATATTGTTTCATAAAATGTTGCTTTTGTGTTGAGAAACCAATTCCCTGCAATGTAAATGTCTAGAAGGTGCCATGATCCCAAGGTCATCTACAGTAAATTTGCTCTTATGATTCCTGGCAGAACTTCCATTATACAAAAGTGATGGAAAGAAAAAAAAGGAATTCAAATAAAATTCGGTAGATTAAAATTTAAATAATAATAATTATAATTTTTTTTTTAATTCCCAGCATCCCTCATAAATTTCCTTATATATCTATTCACACATACAATACAATATTACTGTCAGTTAATTATGTGCCATGAGTGATACACACATAGGTGATCATGTATCTTTCGATACATGACTGACAAGGCAGATTTTTTCCTGCAGTAGGTTACCATTTCTTTCTGTGGGAGACCAGTTGCCATTCCAGTCTGTCCTCCATAGCTGGAGGTAGAAGACTAATATCTTTCTCAAGGGTATTAGCACATAAGTTAATGTAATGGATCCAACTGGAATTCGAACTTGGCTCTCAGATTCCTCAATCCAAGCCACTATCCATTACTCCACCATGCCTCCATTGTACTCATTAATTTATAACGCATGAATTTTACCATTATAAGTACATTAGATATATAGACCTAACCTGTTATTTATCTATTTAGTTTTGCACCTTTATATTATATTTCTAATCTGCATTATAGTTTATGTTAATAGACATAACTTGGGTTAACCTCCACCCCTGCCACACACAAAAAAAATAAAATTATTCCTCTTGAAATATTGTTTACTTTTAAAGCCAAATAATTTTTTTTAATTTATTTTTTAATTCTTCAACATTAGAACTTATGAATTTGAATGATATAAATTATTAATAGTTAATTGTATATTTTAAATAGATAAGTTTGTATAGAGAATTTTGAATCATCATCATGAGAAAGCAATAGATAATGGTCAGAATCTCCACACCTGAAGATTGCATTAACTGCATGAAACTCCAAGTAGTGTTAAAAAAAACAAAAAACTGTTTGTTATTTACTGACACCTAAACTGATTTACATATAAACAAACCAGCCTATTCTTTCAGTAGAGACAAGAGAAAATATACTTTTTTTTTTTTCTTTAGTGTTTTTTTTAGCAAAAGATAAACTTACCAATGTAATCTGAGGGCGTGGAGAAAGGCTGAGAGGCCCTCCATAATGAGGAGCACAGCAATGGTGAGAAGGGCCCAGGCACCAAAAATGACAAGCATTACAATGCTTCCTGCATAGCCAATATTCATGGACAAACCAATTTTCATGACCATGTTCCATAATACTTCAGATAATTCTGAAAAGAACAAAGTTGTCATTTGTATACGATGTGTTAAAAGAAGACAGATAAATTGCATCACAAAAAAAAAGAATTTCCTCACATGGAATTTTTTAAGCATTTTCTCAAAGGATAAAGTCAGAAATTTATAATGATCCACCTGGTGTGAACCCGGATTGTAGTACCTTAATCAATAGCAGCCCGGAGGGCATAAAAACAGATGAACCTTTAAGTAACTTGTTTCCTGTTATTCCTCTTTTTGAAGTGCGTACCATCAACTTTTCACACCAAAGCAAAAAAAGGGCTGTGGATGTTTCATATACGAGTCACACCTCCATAGGCGAGTGACACAAATACATTAACAATTTTCATTGTGCATTCCATTTATTTCTAGCTGAAGAACTCTTAAACTTTCCTTTTATTTTCATTAAACAAATGTTATCTTGTATTGTACCTCAAATGGTCGCTGTTGTTTTGTTTATGCACTATTTCACCACCATTATTTCATGTAAAATATACCCATAGAGACCTTATACCTTAACCTTTAACATACTGCAGGCAAAAATTGTCACTGTAAAATTCTCTCCCTTTGCTACTCTAGGCACATCCTGTTGCCTTGAGACGGTTGCTATAAATAACACACTTGTCAACTGTTATTTCCAGTATTTTAAGCTGGAAATCGCCTACTACATTTTTGGAACAAGGTTAAACTTCTGTTTTATTCAGTTTTTCTTTGCTTAAGACTGATGATGATTTTGAAGGCTTTACTTGAGTGGATATCGACAGTGAAGTAGTTGAAGATGATAACCATGCTAGCAAACATGGAAGAAAGTGATGATGAACACTAGCAGCTACTATCATCCATGCCTGACTCATTTTATGGAAGCTACTAGCGACCATCAATATACCTGATCACCTTTCAGAAGGTGAATTAATTTATCTATTTATAAATGACAAAATAATAACTTAATAATTTGTCAATGAGACAAGTGAAAGAAAGAATAAACAAATGCTAGTGTCTTCTTGTATGTAAACACGAGGAAACATGCCACATTTTTGGCAAAATGAAAGCCTTCTTAGTGATTTTGTTTCTTATTGCACTCCCAGAACTCCACAAGGAATAATAAAAATTAAAGTACATTGAATTATTTATGTATTTTTTAATGAATTTGTTTTTTATTTCATGTTTCAATTTTGTTTTCAACGTCAAAACATGCATGCAAAACATAATGCATTACATCAAAATATTACTTATTCCTCAAAAAAAAAAAAAAAAAAAAAAAAAATGCAATGAAAGAAATTAGCGTGGTAAAGGTTAATTATAAAAATAGCTGACACACTAAATGATAATTATACTATATTTTAAATGAAAAGAAATTGCGCTTTAGAACAGCTCTTTTGTCTTAGAGAAGCTTTTTATTTTACCTTCCATATGACTGATGCTAACCTCCAGGAGAGTTACTCATTGCACCTTCTGAGGTTACTGTTTTCCACTGACATGGAGTGGAAAGATTATATTGAATCAATTTCTAGGTCTGCTGCCAGGAAAGTTTGTTCACTGTGTCATATAGACAGTTTTTTTTGCAATAGAATTTATTTTACACATTTATTAGTCTACCATTCACCTTGCCTTGAATATTGCCATTAAATCTGGCCTGGTGCTCCTGCTATGCATTTAGGGATTCTGGAGAAAAGGCAAAGAAGAATCTGCAATGTTATAGGTTCTGACTTGGCGTCTTAACATCAGTTACTTTCCCATTGCCGTAATGTAGCTTTCTGCTGCCTTTTTTATAAATATTTTCATGTTAATTGTTCTGATTAGCTTTACAAATTAAAGTGCAGTACTAGATTGGTAGCTAGGTCTCATTTTATAGCTGAAATGAGCTAGATGTAGCCATATGCTAACAGTTTCTTCTCTTGCATTTTTTGCTTGTGGAACTCTTCCAGCTTTTTGTTTTCCAGTTAATTATGATCTTTGAAAATTTAAATGCAATGTCAATTGTTATCTACTGCCTTAATTCCTGTTCTTTTATTGTTTGCACACCTTAATGTTGGTTTTCTATTTTCTTATTCTTTCACACTCAGTTACCCTTTGTGTCTTGGTGGCTTTACTGACTTTCTTGGGGTGAAATGATTAAATAAATAAATAAAATGAAAAAAAAAAAAAAAAAAATTATGTACTCACCAGCATGGGCAAGACTCAAGGCCCACAACCGAAGATATGAGGCTGTGTTGGATATGCAACCAAGACAATATTCAATCGTATGAATTGCTTGGTGGACCAATGCATCACTAAAATTAAACTGTAAAAAATAAAAACAACAATATTTAATACATTTATATTTTGTTCAGTTAGAGTTTTATTTTTTAATTTCTTAATTTTCAGTTTCAAGTTTTTCCTTTTCAAATAAACTGATAGGCACCATTTATTTTTTCCAGTTTTTATAACAATGTTCAGGTTGTTTTTTGGGGTTTTTTTGGCAGGGGGAGTCATACTTCAACTATGAAATAAGCAGCTTCTAATTTTTTATTCTTATTTAATGGCTATAGTCTATGAAATGGAAAGTAACTGAAAAAAAGATGAAATTATTAGTCAAAAATTAATAATGGTTGACATGACTTCATTTAATAATAAAACTTAAGATAATATTACTACTTGTTTAATGAGGGATTGCAAAAAAAAAAAAAAAATAAAGATAAAAAAAAAGGTAAGTGAGATTAAAATGGAAGAAATACCAGTCATAAATTAATAATGGTTGACATTACTTCACTTAATAAAATTCAATATTACTAGTTTACTAATGGCTATAGAATGTGATTTGTGAATGAGACAAATATGCTAGTCAACTGAAAGAAAGAGCAAACAAATGGTGGTGTCTACATGTTTGCAAACACATGGAAGGACCTCACTTGTGACGAAATGAAAGCCTTCTTAGCCATTTTGCTTTTTATTGCACCCCCAGAACTCCACAAGGAGTAATAAAAGTTAAAATATGTTAAATTGTTAGTTTATTTGTTTTTTTATGTTTCAATTTAAGTTTTCAATGTCAAAACATGCATGCAAAACGTAATGCATTACATCAAAAATATTACTTATCCATTCGTTTATTAGCATCCAAAAATCAAATCTATACACACAATACAAAAAAAAGTTATAACAATTTTAAAATCGTAGGCGTTCATGTTTCTGTGCCCCTAAAACAAAAAAAAAAGAAAAAATAAAAAAATAAAGAACAGTTCAAGAAAGAATTTAATGGGGTAAAGGTTAAAATGTGATTTTAGCCCCACTTTTGTGGAGGGGCCAATATGTTCCCCTGTGTATATTGAAAGACATGTCAAAGTTTATGGTCAGATATTTTCTGCTGTAATTATCGCTCCTGGTGACATTCAAGGCAAAATAGTACAATGGCTTGCCAGTTCCTTTTGCACCAGAGATGTTTTGGTTACCTTGTCCTTCCTCTCAGAAGTTCCACCACCTACTGGTAAAGATGTTGACCTCTGAAGTTGTTGACCTCTGAAGTTGTTGACCTCTGAAGTGCAGCTCCTACAGTCTGGTAACAGGCAGATGGCCACTTGGCACAGATGGGATGGGGACAGGCATTCTCCTTCTCAGGTTGGATCATGAAACACTTCTGACTACCTTCAGTTTACCCAGCAGGGCAATGCCATTGATCGGTGTACTCATGCAATTTCTTGGAGACACGTGAGAGTTGGATGTAGGCCACATCCAAATCCACCCAAGTAAAGCAGGGTTAAAATTGTGTAAATTAATACCCAAAGCAAAACACAGTAGAGCCCACTTTGTGTTTTGCAGTATTACCTTCCAGTTTTCTTTAGAAGGACAAAAAAAAAAAAAAAGTCCAAAAAGTGACAACAGCTTTTATATGAAATGATAAACAAATTGTCAATTTGGAGTTTTGTACCATCAAAAATTCAATGACCATAACATCTAAAATTGAAGCTTATGTAAATTTGTCTAAAATGTTGGTAATCAACTGTTGAAAGTTTGCAGCCTACCAGAAGGCAAAAAAAGGCAGACAAAAAGAAAATAAAAAAGCAGAAAATGCCTCCTCCACCACCCACCCACCCAAAAAAGAAAAAAAGTTTATCTAAAAAAACCAACTGGAATTTGAACTTAGCTCCATGATACTGAGCTACGATCCATTACACTGAAACTGAGAGAAAAGAAAAAAAAAACAACTGAGAAATAAGCACTTACGCCTTCTCCACCTTCAGCGTGCAATTCTACAGATTCATCAGCCACATTTTCAATTACACTGCCATCCATTGTTCCATCAAAATTAATTGCATAATTACCATCTCTGGCTGCATTATGAGATGAATTCATATACTAAAAAAAGAAGTTTAAATAAAAAAAATATTTTAAAAACATTAAGATAATAATGACAAGTGATGAATGAATAAAATATGATAGCAATATTAAAGTAATTTTACAATTGTATTTTCTGAGGTTTTTGAAAAATTTTTATTGCTATACTAGACTACCTGTGACCCGTTGGATCACTGATGGTTCAGAAGATGATTTCAACCTTCCATTGAAATGAAAGTTAATTTTATTATGAGTCTGTTAAATATTTCAATTTATTTGTGCCATCATTGGTCTGGTTTAGAAGCTAATGTTTAACGTTTTACTGATTAGTTATAGCATTTAATAGGAATAAAACTTCTGGGGTAAACTAAATTAAATTAACTTAAAAATATTTTTTTAATATACCAAAAATATTTTTAAATCATATTCAATTGAAAACATATGTTTTAAGTATGCCAAAAATTATTTTTAAATATTTAAAATATTGTTTGTTTAAAGAAAGCTGAAATATAAATAATTACTCTACAAACAACTGGGAGAAACAGCAAAGCGGGATCTCTTTGTGTCTGTCTTTTACTTAAAACTGCAGTAATTAAGAAAATTGTCTGTTTGAAGAAAGTAAAACAGAAATAATTACTGTATAAACAACTCATATTTTTAAATCTTACTCATTAGATTAGATTAACTTAAATCATTATGCACCGGACGGATGCACCACACAAACATGAATGCAATCACAGACTTTTAGTATTATATAGCAAGATAGGTATATAGATTTTTGTAAGAAAAAATTCTGCTTTTTAAATCATTAAAAAGCAAAATATCCAAGTAACAAAACCCCAAAAAGTGATATATTAGTAGCCTAGTCTCCCCTACTTAGTAATGACATTCACTTAAAGACAGAAAGTAATGTCTTCTTTTATCATAACATTGGAATATTTCATTACCAAGACTGAAAAGATCAGGTTGCAGGACAAATATATATATATATATATATATATAATGTCATCCACAGACAGACTGTTTCGCAGCTCTTCAGTGTGGCTAGACGTTCGGTTGCCTCTAGCTATATATATATATATATATATATATATATAGCTTTATGTGTAAAATTTCAGATAGACTATATCTGTAAGAGAGCAATATGGGAAACTTATCTTAGCCTATGTGTTTTGTTCTCTCATGGACTTTATCAAGTACCTCAGCAGACAAAACATGTTAAAGTTTTCCTTTTGTCTTTATTCATATAGCTTTATCCCATCATATAAAGAATAATTTCAGTTTTGAGTTAAATTCTTTGAGGTATTTTTTTTTTTACTTCTTCAACTTGTTTGAATCTGTTCCCCAACCAAAGAGTGTTTCATGATAGTCTAGAAGGGAAGAGGTTTAGAGAATTAGCTACATGCAGAAGAACTTCCCATCCAACCACAATGATTGTCATGTTACATTTGTAACTTAAGAGCAGGTTTTATCATGAAGTAAATATCAATGATCAACTTATTTGCTCAGAAAACTTTTTTTGCTTCTTCCAAATGTTGCATTCAAATGTAATCCAGAATTCACCCCTTATTTTTTTGCAACTGAAGCCTTCACAAATTCTTTTATTTAAACTTCATTGTCTTAAATTCATTCTTCCTTTGTCTAGCTTCTACTGAATTCCCTGATGAGGATAAAATACACATTTTGTATTCATCAAAATAGAATTATCACTTTTCAACAAATAATTTGGAACTACAGGAATCCCTTGATTAATGTGTTTTTGATTAGTGCGCTAAGATTTTTCTATATTAAAATTCAATTTGTGTATACATAATACATTTAGTGCAAAGAAACATTCTTCAGTTTAACCATAGTAATTGAAAATGGATTTTTTTTAGGTACAGATTCATTAAAAAACATTAAAAATTTTATAAAATTTAAAAATGAAAAATGGGTAACTATTTTGTTTGTTAAGTATTATGTTATCTAAGTAATTCAATATCTTCATTGTTCCCTTGACTTTTGTAGTCAGAGTGAATCCAAATACAGGAGCCATATTGAATATCCTCCACAATGATCTATCAATGACAACCATCAACAATTCTGGTGTAGCCATACTTGTCCAACCAGGTTTTGCGTTGGCGTCTTCTCCTATGTCCACCTTCAATAGCGTCTTGCCCAAGCTGTCGTTCCTTGTAATGTGTCCAAACCACACCAATTTTCTCCGTTTGACAGTGGCAAGAAGAGGTTCCTGGTGGCCTACAAAACTTTCAATCCTTTTGTGCACAAACTCATTGGTTTTATTTTCCCAATAGAAAATACCAAGGAGTTTTCTCATGCATTTCTTCTCAAATGCTTGGATCCTTCTCTCTGTTTCTGCCAACAGTGTCCACATCCATATTGGAGAATGGAGACTAACAGCAATTTGTAAAGTCTGTACTTCTTAGTAATTACAGTAGTAAAAAAAAAAAAAAAAAAAAAAAAAATAGATGCTTATAAATAGATAAATTTTATAATATAAGCTGATAATAAAAATACATATTTGTGTGTAATGAAAATTTTTAATATTTTGATTTTCATGTTTGAAAAAAAAAAAAAAAAGAAAAAAAAAGAGAAGAGAAATGCAATTTAATTCAATACAGAAATTTACACATTTATTAAATAATATGAAGATATATGTATTTACTATGGGAAGATTATAAATAAAATTTTCTGGTTAAAATACTAATGATTAGATGTTTGGAAAATTTGAAAGGGCAATTTGTCAGTACTGTCTTTTATATGAAGAACAAAAGGATATGATGCAGCAAACCATTCTAAATAAGTTTTTCATAAAAAAATCAGATTAATAAAAAATAATTCATAACATTTTTATTGTATCTTCTTAAATGTACATATATTTTAATTAAAAAGTAAGCAAATTAAAAATTAACTGCAAATGAGACTAAAATGAGAGATACAAATATTACATAATTTTCTATAAGTGATTATATTCAATTAATGTGTTTTCAATTAGTGTATGTCAATGTGATCATTAGTCGCACTAATTGGGGGATTCCTGAACTAAAGCAGATTGGTCCACTCATAAAAAATAGGGAAGAATTTTTGTAGATTAACATTCCATAGTTTTTCTTCAACTTGTCAGAATTGAAAAACTGATATTTAAATAGATTTAGAAAGTGAGCGGGGGGTCCTGTCAATAACATCAGTAATAGTGTAAATTTCTGATTTTTGGACTTATCGTTTTTTAACTGAATTTTTTTATTTTTACAGAAAGATTTTTTCAAATAAAGAATATATACATTTTTAATTAAAGAACAAAAACTTACATAAATTAATATAAAGTATATATCTGTTTATTCTTCATGTCAAGTAAATAATTATTTTTACAGCAATGTTTCTGCATGTGCTTATGAACAACCATCTGCCTCATAAAAAAACGTTTATTGATTTGTACATCCGAACAAACCTTTTTCATGAGTATGTAATACTTTGTGAGTATACATACATGTATGTATGTATGTATGTGTGTACATATGTGATTACACATACATGTGAGTATACATACGTGCATACAGACAAAGCTGATATCAGTGATGCAACCAGTTTTAAACTTGACATTTTGTAAATAAACTAATTCCAAAAAAAACTTAAGTCATTTTTTGATTGATTCGTGTCGGCATTTACATTATAAATAAGTCCTATTCATAATGTAAATACAGTCAATTATAAAAAAAAAATTAGATTAAAAAATAAAATAAAGAAAATTTTTAAAAAAAACTTAGAAAATAAGCAAATAAATAATTCATAAATTACTCTTCTGTTAATTTGGGACTAACTTGGCTACTTTTCAGGGCAAATTAGTACATCTGGATGTACCGGTTCAGAAACGCTGGTCTAAAACTGTGTATTGAAATAAAAATAAAATAACATTTTTGTCTTACTGGAATTTGATCAAATGCCATTACAACAATGAAACGGACAGTTGAATCTGCCAATTTGGAGAAAATGAAATCAAACTTACATCTGAAGATTCATCATAGTGTACGAGCACCCTTTCTGATGAAGCTCCTAACATCATTGTTCGCTGAGAAGGGAAGAAAATAAAATAAAAAAAAAAGGAAGGGATATTAGTAATCATTTGGGTCATGCAATACAATTAATCTGTTCTATTCAATCCACAAATTCTCAGAACAATTAGAGAAACAAAAAGCATTTCCAAAAGAAAAAAATATTATATATATTTCATTAAATATGACGAACAAAGAATATTTTATTAATTGTTTTTTTTATTTTGTTTTTCCAGCGTTCTTACATTTTTCCTTCTGGTAGGAGTGAGTGAGTACAAAAACTATCCATATTGTCGATCATCCCAAGCGTTTTTGGACACTTCTCTAGCCATTTTCAAGGTTGCTGTTTTTGGTGTAGTTAGTTTATTTTCATGTTTTGACTGTGTGAGATGTATTATTTGTGAATTATAGTATCTGCATTAATTCCGAGCCATCCTGTGTTAGGCATGGCAGGAATTCAAGTGGGTAACTTTCTAGTTTTTAAGACTTTCAACACTCCATTAGCATTGTTAAACAAGGTAAGGTTGATGATGGGGAGAGCTGTTTGATGTACAGGGCCTCTCTTATAATGAGGTGTTTTCAGAAATTTCATTTACAAAGAACTCTAGTGTTATCAACAAGTATCCTTGCCCATCATATTTAACAAAAAGATGTTTAAAAGAAAGGTTGCTTCCCAAATATATATTATTTATAAAATATTCCTCACAATATAAGTAAGCATTAATATAAACATTAGCCATTTAATTTCTAATCAAATATTCATTATCTAAAACCAAGCTTCTTTTTTTTTTCTTTAGATTCTAAAATTTAACAATTAACACTTCCACTGCTGTAGACATTGATATCTACTTCTGAGATTTACATTGCCTGCTGTAGATGTGTGTGTGTATATATATATATATATATATATATATAAGGTGAAAATAAATGAATGCAAGTTTTAAAACCATTGTAATGCAAAGTAAGCAATTGTGAAAACATATTTTGAAACAAATAGGTTTGAAATTGGGTTTATGAAATTACAAGAAATTTTCAATTGTTCCTCAATTTTATTGTATAACCAAGGTTACATGTTTCATCAAATTCTTGACAGACAATCCATAATTTGAGGCATGCGCTCAGTTTCTAAGGAATGTCTCCCACTTGAAGGAATATCATGCAGTGTCTTTGTAGTTTCAAACTTTTCTATCAGACAAGTAATTGTTGATAGAAGAAAAGGATCCGGTTTTAAATTGTAATGACGAGAGCTTAGGTCAAAGTTTAACATAAACCAGTGTAGACAGAGTGATGTACAACGTACAATGCAACATTTGAAATGGAGATTTTAAAAGTTTAAAATTCAATCCGTCTAGATTCGAATTGACAAAAAAAAAAAAAAAAAAAACCAACAACAAGTTAATGACTTTCTATGAATGCATCCGTTGAATCATTGAATGGCAGACCCTTTCAAATACTTCCACACAGCATCAAATGATTTTGTAGGCCCACATGACACGTTGATGAAGTGTCTCTACATAAACCAATTGTTTTAGGTGGTCCCACATATAAAAATACAAATGACTGAGGTTAGGGGAACGTGCAGGCCATGGAACTGGTCCTCCCCTACCTATTCATCTTTTATAATAGATGTCAGCCAATGTATCATGAACAATGTGACTAAAATGTGCTGGAGACAGCGTCTTCATATTAGCAAGGGTACATCCTCTAGCAAGTCTGAAAGTATGTTCTAAATAAAGTCCCTGTAGACAGCTCCTGTAAGATGTGCTGAGAAAGTATATTAACCTACCAGACAGTCATTTACAATTTCAGCCCATACATAAATTGTAAACTGATGCTGGTGTCTAGTCTGTATTGTACTACGCAGATTCCAATCCACCCACAAATGTTGCTTATGTAAATTTGTTATTCCGTCTCTTTCAAAATGTTACCCTATCCATAAACAAAACTATAGAAACAAGATTGGTAAACCCTCAGACAAAAGTCCTCCCAGGGTGAGTGATCAGAGGGCAAAAGTTCCTGCACACTTTGCAAATGATACAGATACGGGAGCTGCTCTTGAAGTACCCACCATGCAGTACTTTGATATGTACAACATGCTTAACATATGCTGATACCTGGATAGTTTCCAGCAACCTGCAGAATGCATTCTTTTGTGGTCAGGCATATCTCAGTCTTCCTCGAACCAGAGTTTGTGGTGCCACAGATCCTGTCTCTGTAATGCAATGATAAACAGCAGCAAAGGTTGGATGTCTCCACTGCCTTTGATCTGGAAACGCAATCTGATACAACCATGTAAGCCTTACAGTATGAATAGCCTGCAGTTGTTAGACGGAACGCTCCTGAGTTAACTCATATTAAGCATTGAAGACAGACTAGCCACGAATGTACACGAATGATAAATGTAACCTAGTCTACATGGCAACACAGCACCATCTACTGTAAAATTTCTTTAAACTTAATTCAAAAATGAAGAATTTAGCATCCAGTTTAAAATATCAAATGACAAAGATTTGACTTAGACATGGAAGCCATGTGTTTGGTGTTTGTAGTTTTTTAGTTGAGTTTAAAAAAAAAAAAAAAAAAAAACTGACATATCTACAAAAACAATACCCTGTCCAGTGGCAAAAGCTGCTGGTGGCACCAGGTGTGGCAGTACCACCTTAGCCACCAAAACTGTTACTTCCCTTGGTTGGCAACTGAGAAAGGCAGAATATTGTATGTGCTTTTACATGTAGAAAAAAAAAATGTTTTAAATAAAAATAATTAATAAATTACTTGTCTGTTAACTGGGGCACACCTGGCTACTTTTCAAGGTGCATTAGTATGCCTGGATGCACCAGTTGAGAAATGCTAGTCTAAGTATATAATCTAAAATCATGAAAGATGTGGTTCTTCCAACAGTTGCTGAGGGCATTATGGACTGAACATATGAGTAATGGGGAAATTAGTTTTAAGGCAAGTAGGAACTAAAAGGACACTTAAATCTACAATCAGAAAAAGGTGAAATTTCTGGGACATACAAGGAAAGAAGACCTAGAAAATTTAACACTCAAAGGATGTATTGATAGAAAGAGAAATGAGGGGAAGCAACAAGTAACCTACCTAATATATTAGTGTGAATGGATGACAGAATAGAGACAACAGCTACAAAAAAAAAGAAAGAAAGAAAGAAAGAAAAGAAGTTGAGGAGAACAATGATCAGTTGCATCATGACCAGGACACAGCATGTAAAAGAACCTAATAGAAGAGAGGTGGGAGGAAAGAGAGAAATTATTAGATTGAGGTCTGTTGAGTTGAACAACCATTCCAAGAATATCATGTCCCTGAAACCATTTTGGTGTGTAAGGGTATGGAACCGATTCTTATCCTGTATATAAATAAAGCTTTTGTGGAATATTATGAGACTACTGAGCAGCATTTAAGCTAGCTTCTGGGGAGGGCTCTTTGATTGGGCCTTTGGCCCAACTATCACACTTCATGCATTGAGTACATATTAAATTTTATTAAACTTGAACAATATTTTTCAAACAACAGTTTTCATCAAAACAATGATGTAATTTCTCTATTTGGAACTTATTTCAAAGCTGCATGATAAACAACATTGTTGGTTTTCCCCATTTGGGGTCAATACAAATAGCTTGTTTCCATTCCTAACCATTGAACAACCAACATAGAACTGGCCATGTTGGAAGCAGGCTTCCATCAGATGAGGTCCAGTTACTTTCAATTATTGTCCTTGGGACTTATTAATTGAAATTGCATAGATCACTCTCAGTGCAAAAGGAAGATCTGGAGGAATTAAGGGGATTCTTGGAGTTAAAACTCTTTTCTGGACCAGTAAGGTTCTTTGCTTTCAAGAGATGCGGAAACATCTTCTTGACAATTAACCGTGTTCCATTACAAAAACTTTAGAGGATCTAGATTTCTCAATAGCATAACTGATGCATTTTCTTTCAGTTCCAGCTTGTGTGATAGCATTCAAAGAACTCTATTGGATAATTCACTGCTTGCTCTTGTTCAACCACAATGTCAATGGATAAGTACTTCATGCTTTCTTTTGGAATTTCTTGGAGAAGTTTCCAATTGATGCTATCCGCAGTTTGATTCTTGAGAGCTAATATGGCAATGTCACAAAGCCAGTTGGAGTCCATGAAATGCTGTTCAATGTTTGGATAAACATGGTTAATCAAGTCTTGGATACTTGACACTGAAACCCTGCAACCATTTGGGAGTGAAATATCTCCATTTTGGTCCATTTTGATGGTTCCATTGCAAAGCTGCAACAGCAAATCTTCCTGCTTCAATGTCACCTGTGATTCTAACTCTTAGGTTTGTTTTCAGGCTGAATCTTTGAAAAATTCTTACATCTGCAGTCATATTCAGAGAGTTGTGTCCCTTTAATTGAAATAGTGTGACACACAGACATTTTTACATTTATTATATAAGAAATAAATGCAATATATTGACATTGAAAAAAGTCTTTTCATAATTTTAGGTGGAGTTTCCAAACTTTTTATTCATTTTTTTTTAACATCTTATCAACCCTTTGTGAGATATTTAAAGCTGAAACATATTTTTGATTGTAGAAGGTTACTTACAGTACCCAATGTTCCCAAGAAGACCCCCATCCAAGTACTGACCAGATTTGACACTGCTTAACTTCACTTGTTCTAATCTATATAAATTTATCATATTCTTGCATTTAAAAACTTACCTTTTCTTTCACATTATGTTCTATCATCAAGACAATCGGTTTTATGAATAACATCCATGGGACACAAATAACTGCAATGACGACCAAGATGAACTGCACCGTTTTCTGAAAAAAAATAATAAAAAAAAATGGTCAAAGAAAAATGGAGACTTCACAAATTCTGCTCATCCCACATTTGCCACTATTTAGATTAGGCATTTTATCTTAGTCACCATTTTGAAAATTTACTGTTTAGCCGTTAGTAATTAACAGAACTAGTACAATGAATCAGAGTCAAAGCACGTATTTCCTACTTTCTTATCCTCCTAACTCTACTCCCAAATGATAGCATTGCCAGGATATAACTTCTTAACCTTTTTGGGCTCTTAATATTGCATTATTATTATTATTATTGTTTGAACCTTTGTTTACAGTACCCACATTTGTAGATATTTATTTTTGCTGTCTTGTGGAACTCCTTTCATAACATGTCGAATATACTCATACTGTGTCAGACTGTAACTTCATGTAACTTTCTCCTTTTCTGTGAACTTATTATTGTAAACTTTATAAATATACTCCTTTAAGCAAACTACTTGCTACATTGTTTACCCATTAAAATGATCTTGGTCTCTCAGCTATGTTCAGCATTCAAAGGCCACCACCTTTGTCATATTTCTTCTTTTCTTTTTATTTATTTTTGAACTAAACTGGTCTCAAAATTGTATTTATTTTTTTTTTTTAGTTTCATCCTCTTGGCTTTCAATAAACCTGCTGATAAACTTTAAGGGTAGCCGCCTTTGTAGACATTTATTTTTGCTGTTGCACGTATCATGTCAAATGATGTCACATTGTAAATTCATGTAACTTTCTTCCTTTCTGCAGACTTATATTCCTATGAGCAAACTTCCTATTTGATTTTATGCCATCAAAGTAAATAGTAATTGTGAGTTCAATCCCTGTGCTGGGTAGTACAGACTCAATCTAAATGGAAACAGACAAGCAAAAACGAAGCAATACCAAAAAGAACAAGAGATCATAAATGAAGAGAAAGGCACCTCCTGCCCATATATGGTAATAATACTCCATTTTTGGTCTAATCTTGCTCTTGTAAATGTAGAGAACACTGGATTGTGTGTATGAGTACCACTTGACGTCTGCATTAAATAAGTCTCAAGGCTAAAATTACTTTGTCTATACTGACAGGGTATACTATCAATATAGGCAAGGTATGCAGTGTCTACCCTGTTTAAAATTCTAGACGTTCATTATCTATCTATAAAAGGCAGGATGTGTGTGTAATGAATGCACGGCTGCAATTTTCGATGGATTTGCACCAAAATGTACATGCACATGCTCTAAGTTAGCGGGAAGGCCAACTTTGCATTTCCCAACTCCCATCGATAGTGGAAATAATTGATTTTTTTCATGCTCCTACGGCAGTTTTCATGTAGTTTGCGGCCATTTTGTACTGGGCAGAGTGAGAGCCAATAGCTGGCTGACACAAATGTTAACTAGCATGCAAAAAAAAAAAAAAAAAAAAAAAATATCAATAGCTGCATTCGTCACAAGTGGAAAAAATTTAAATCTGCATGGCACTTTACTCCAATTGGCTCATTCGCTTGCTTAAACTCAACGTTGATTCTGATTCTGCAGAACTGGGTTGGGTGTGAAAAAGTATTTGTTGTTAACATTCTTTTTTCATTCAGTTTTTCCAGTTACGAGTCCTTTTTTAAAGTTGATCGTTTTGTGTTCATTTTGTTTAGTTCTTTTTTCGTAACAGATTTAATGTTTAGTAAAGAGCTTTGAAAAACTTCACAGTGTGAGATAGACAAGAAGTAAGGCATGTAGCAACATCAGCATGGCAAAGGGCACTCCTTTAAAGGCAAGGAAGGGCAAAGATATTTTAAGTCAAGTGATAGTGATTGCTGTACGAGTTGTACGA
This sequence comes from Acanthosepion pharaonis, assembly GCA_903632075.3. Lineage (NCBI taxonomy): Eukaryota > Metazoa > Mollusca > Cephalopoda > Sepiida > Sepiidae > Acanthosepion > Acanthosepion pharaonis. The sequence goes on from CAHIKZ030002446.1 coordinate 2,329,511, forward strand.
TTTTTGAATCAAGCACGGGCAACGCCAGGCCATGCTGCTAGTTGAATATAAAAAGAAAAACCTAACTTAACTGTATCTAATAATAATGCATGTAATATTCACATATTAGTATCGTATTATAAAATACAGCGAATATGCATCTTCTCCTTTGTTTATGTTTATAAGAGGTTTAGCTGTTTCTCGTCTGGTTGTTTATGGCTGTACGCGTTTACACAACGAGTATAGAATTAATAACGATACTTTTATCATTCTCTTACTTTTTTAATTTATTTAATTAGAAGATGGGATAAAGAGATAGAGGAAAAGAGGTTAGTTTATTGTAATTTGGTCTCTCGAAAAAGGAACTCACATAATACACAAGATATGATAGAATCATTTTTTATAAGTGACAATTTGGGGGTTGCACGATACACAAGATTGTGCAATACACGAGTATATATGGTAAATAATAATTGTTTCAGACATGGCTTTCCTTGAACGCACAAAATGGTTGGTTCCCTGAAACTGACTTTTCCTTCTAAATCTCTAGCTTTACAAGAACCAGATCAAACCAAAAATGTACTACTGTTGCCATATATGGGCAAGAGCTGCCAAGTCTTCACATTCCAGTCTCAGTAGAATCTAAAAGTATCTCCACGTCCTTGTGGGTGATGAATTATTTTCCATCCTACAACCACTTTCTCACAGATGAGACGTTGCAAGCCTCTTGCTGCTCTATTGCTATTTCCATGGAGAATGTTCAGATGAATTACATTCCTTAGTTCCACTAGTTCTAACCTTCATGGCTAAGACATGCACATTATAGTAAACCATCCTAATTCCCTTCATATTCCCCTGGTGAGATGTAAGTGCCACTCAAGCAGCTTCCCCACCCCCATGAACCACTGCCCTGTGGAACTAATTCCCAAGAGGTTACTTCCCCAATCTCTTTCGATCTTAACCTGTTCAAGCCTAGGGTTAATCATTATCTTCCATACACATATCCAAATAAGCTGTGCATCTTACTCTATAACCCTCTACCTTGGGTGGCTCTTAGGCCTTACACTATAAAATGCCTTTTACTAATCTGATTTCTCAAGGTTCTTGCAAATGACCAAAGCCCCCAAAACTGACTTCATAACTTGTGCAAGAAAATAAAGGACATTATTCAAGATATTTAAAACATTCCATTTCCACAAACTTTAATTAAACCAAGCATTTTGTTTCTTCTATCCACATAGCCATGGTTAGCAGTCTACTCTTCACCTGATGCAGCATACTTGTGGCCTTATGCCAGACTAAATAAGTCTAGAATATTTTAGAATTCCCTCATGGGACAACTTCTGTAATTGACAGAAAACTGCTGAGCTAATTGAAATGCCTCTGATGGAAGCTTGAAAATCTGAATTTCTTTTCATACAAATATTAAATATGAACTTCCTAAAAAAATATTGAATATATTAGGATGTGTGAATAGTGTAGGAGAGATCCATGCCAAACGGGTAATTGGCAAGAAGAGGTTAAACAGGAAACCATTCCTCACACACAGAGTACAGGAGAACTTTATAAAACCAAAAACAGAAACAGAAAAGGCAATGGGAAACCACCCCACAATTTAATAAGTCATGGTAATTGACAGATAAAGAAATCTGTGGATAGCCATGAGAGGAGGAGGAGGAGAAGAAGAAGAAGAGAGAGGAGGAGGAGGAGAGGAGAAGAAGAGAGGAGGAGGAGGAGAGGGGAGGGAGAAAAGGGAGACAGAAAAGAGGAGAGGGGAGGGAGAAAAGAGGAGAGAGGAGGAGAAAAAAGAGGAGAGAGGGAGGGGAGAAAGAGGAGAGAGGGAGGGAGAAAAGAGGAGAGAGGGAGGGAGAAAAGAGGAGAGAGGGAGGGAGAAAAGAGGAGAGAGGGAGGGAGAAAAGAGGAGAGAGGGAGGAGAAAAGAGGAGAGGGAGGGAGAAAAGAGGAGAGAGGGAGAGAGGACAAAAAGAGCAAAAGAATGAAAAGAGAGAAAAAATAATTTTACAAACCTGATCTTCATAGAATATGCAACTGTTGCAATCTCCCTTCGTATATTTGAACATGAACATATTGATAAGCTCTGAAAATTAAAAAATTATGAAGTATAGTTTTTTTAGCAACGTGAGATTTTATATATTTTTTTTTGCAAAGTACTTTGTGGAAATATAAGAAGAAAAAATAAAAGATAAACAAAAATTATGTAACTGCAGAAATTCTCAAAACTGTCTGCTTAATGATAAATGTCACACTGAATCATTAGTGTACCAATGCAATATCTCATCTATTGAGGATCCAGACAATGTAAAAGTCTACATTGAATGCACAAGACATGAATTCAAAAAACAGTTCCTTTAGGAAAAATAAATACTGAAATCAGATGTCCTTGTCGAAATATTTCTGGCACTTAAAAGAAACCAACAAAACCCCTACTGTAAAATGGAAATTAATAAGAAAAGCTAGAATGTGTAGGTCATTAAATGACCCATGTCCTTTGTGCATACATGAGAAACTATACATTATTAGGTTTATAAAAAATAAAAATTTAATCAAAGAAATGAAATAGCCATTCTTTGCCGACATTGTCAAGGATTCTCCTTAAATAATGTTAAAAAAAAAAAAGCCGATAAATGAAATATACATATTTATATTTGATAGTTAATAATAATTTTTAAATAATTTAAGTAATTCTATTACATTTGTTTTAAAAGAAGTATAGTCTATTAATAATTAGAATTAGGAATAATATTTAAAATTGTAGTTCAATACGACGTACTCATATACAAATAACCCTTTAAAAAAAAAAAAAAAAAAAAAAAAAAAAAAATCTTTATGTATACAATTACAAATTTAATGGCAAAACAAAAGTGCTGAAAAACCTTTTGTTGTTGTTAAAGACCAGATGACATACATTGAACGTACATCATCATTCATTGAAAAAGGCACCTTAAAGCTACCTTAACCTCTTTTTGAAAGTAACTCATATTTTGATACAATAGTTGTCAGTGGAAATGAATACCCTACCAACCCTTGTCAAAATGATTGAATTTCCCCATATCCTTAGAAACTAATATTATGAATGTATGTGCTTATAAAACTCAAAATAAGTTATTCCAAAATTCACTTGAAAATGAAACAGGACTAAGGACTTTAATTTAATTCTATAATTGGCTTTGAAGTTTTTAGTTTCTGTTTTTGAAACATGGTAATTCCAGTGTAGAACCATATTTAAAAATTAGTAAATTTATAATATATATATTTTCCATCATTTCACCCCAAGCAAGGCAGGAGTGCCACTAATACACAAGGGGTTACAGAGAGTGAAAGTGAGGGGAAAAGATTGGGTATGGGGAGGGGGACTGAGGAAAGGATAAAAGATGAACAAAGTCCAAGTCAACAGAAGATGGCAACTGACACTGCATTGAAAATTTTTGAAGATTGTAATTATCAGGGAAGCAAGTAAACAGAAAAGAGTTCCACTGTTGGGAAGTGCGAGAAAAGAAACTGTTGGAGTAGAAGTGGCAGTTAAATCTATTTCAACAGTAGAAGCACATTTAAATTCATGTAGTTGAGGAACCAAGAAAAAAGCTCATCAAAGCAGTTGGCATGAAAAGATTTGTAGAAAAGACAGAGGGAAGCCATATCACGTCTGTGAGAAAGTGACTGAAGTCGAGATGCCAAGTTTGGATCATTTACATTGCAGATCCTTCTTTGGATTTTGTTAGAACCGACGGGGCACTAGACCAGTATTCAATGCATGGACAAATGGTAGTTTTGTAAATGTGCAAGATGGACTGACGAGAAAAATCTCCTGGCATGGCCCAATGAACCAACTTTCCTTGCAGTAAATGCAGCTATTGATTCAATGTAGTTGTTCCAGTTCAAGTCACTTGAAAACATGAGGCCAAGAAGCAGCACTCTCCTGAAGTCGAGCATCAGCCATGCTGATGGCGGGCAGGAAAGTTTATGGTGGTTAAATGAGAGCAGTTTACCAATTTACCAACCATTTCCTGTCCCAGTTGACCACTGACTGAAGGTTAACTATGTCAGCTCTGACAGATTTGACATTGAGACAGGAGTAAATGGTTATGTCCTCTGCATAAATGCCTACTTGGAAAATGATGACATCAGGAAGATCATTAATGAAGATCAGAAATAGCAAAGGATTCAGGATAGATCCTTGGGGAACCCCCACATTTATGTGGAAGTGAGCCTATTTGAAATGACTTACATTTCAGTTTGATAGGAATGATTAGATTAAATCAAAGAATCGTCCTGTAATACTGTAGCACTGAAGCTTATATAGAAGGCCAGCATGCCAAACCCTGTCAAATGCTTTTGAGATATCTAGAGCCACAGCTCTAGCTTCACCATTATCATGCACTTGATATTCAGAGATGACCGTAAGTGTGTCAGTGATAGACCAGCCAAAACGAAATCCACGTTGTTTGTCAGAGAGTAGGTCATAAAAGGTAAGATGCTTAACCATTTCAGTTTTGATTAAAGACTTTGCCGAAAAGTGGTAAGAGACTAATAGGGTGATAGAGGCATCAGAAGGTTCTCCAGAGTTCTTAAAAATAGGGACTACAGAGGAGGACTTCCAACAAACTGGAAAGTAGGAAGTAGTAAGGCAAAAGTTGTAGAGTTTGGAGAGAACTGAAGCCAGGTTGGGAGCATATTTCTTTAGAATGACAGTTAAGATCCCGCCACCTCTGCTTGTCTTATGGGAGTCTAATATAGACCAGTGACGTGATTATGTGCATATCACACAGTATAGCTTCCGTTCTTGGAGGAAAATCAGGTGTGGGTACTACAGTTGAGTTGAGTGATGAGTTGGAAGAGAATTTCTGAGCTAGGCATTCAACCTTATCTGCTGTAGACGTTAGGACTTTGAATTGATTGAACAGAGGAGGGATTGTTCAGCACACTCTTGCACATCTGCCAATAATCTCTTAAACTGAATTTGCGAGATGCTATACATAGTTTTATTTTATTAGTAAACTATAACTTTGCTTCGTTGAGGACATGCTTGCATTCGTTACGAGTAGAGACAAAGAAACATCTGTTGCAATCAGATGTGTCACTCTGGTACAGCTGAAAGTGATTCCTGTGGGCTATAGTAGCTGAGCACACAGGTGAGAACCAAAGAGATGAATGTGGTTCAATTTGGTATTTCTTTGGTGGAATGAAAGCATCAGTGCTGCACATTTGAACAGGATGGTTAAATACTTGATTCCAAGGGACGTCACAAAGGAAGACACAGAATGAGTCCCAATCTGCTTGCTGATAACAAAAAGATAAGTCTGTTTGTAGGGGGTTCTTGGCTGGTGGGGGAGCTGAAGGAGATATTTACAAACACAACTGAGCGATCAGAGTTTCCAAGAGAGCAGAGCTGCATAGTACGACAAAAGTCAGGGATAGATGTAAAAAAGAGATTGAGAAGAGAAGTGTAGGGTAGTCAACCACTTCATTGAGTGATGGAGAAGTTGAGGGTTTGGATACCAGTGAGATCAGTGACAGAGTGTTGAAGACACCTAATATATATATATATATATATATATATATATATATATATAAAACACACAAAGAAACCAAAGTACTGGTAAAAGCAACACAAAGACTGAAGTAAAAAAAAACAAAAAAAAAATTTTTTTTAAAAGAAAAAGGAGACAGAAGAGGAAAAACAATCAAAGACAGACACCTATGGAAACCGTGCTGTGACACTACTCAAAAAGAGCTACTCAAGTTTCAGGCTACCATGATCATCAGGAGGCTGATGATTGTGGTATTTTGAAACTGAAGTAGCAATTTGTCTCTTTCTGGGTATTAGTTTTGTGTGTGTGTGAGATAATAGCTGGCCACTCGTTGAGGATGCCCATCTATTAGGGCAGCTAGCCAATCCCTATTGCAGACACTTGCTCGGGTGCATTTTGTGTTTGTTCAACACCCACAGAGTCCACCTGTGGTTTATACTGCAACTATGCTGAGCAGACCTTAGTTACAGTTTCTGGCAGAGAAGTGTGTTATCTAGCATGATCAACAATCTGAACAAAGCCAGCATGCTCAAACCCTCGGTTATGATGACTTGTGACTTTGTGCTAGCACAACCATTGATGACTCCCCAAGGTTCTGTCTACCCAAAACTTGGGTCACAAAACTTGGGTCAACCTGTGGTATGGTTCTCAAGCACTTTCCAAAGGTGCCACACACTGGGAAGTCTCCTTTCTGACAAATCAATCATGGTGAGATTTGATCCCAGGTCTCATTGTCAGAAAGCAAATGTTCTTAGCACTGCCACGTGCCCTACATGTAAAAAGTTTGGTCCAATAACTTGGACTAATTTTAAAATGTGAATTAAGTTTAAGTATCTAATGATTTTTTTTCTTTTTCTTTCAGATTTAACAACTTAAGTCTTTGGCAATTTCAACCATGGAAAGATTAACAATCAAACAACATGCTAAAGTTATCAAAGCCTATTACAAAAAGAAAAGAAAAAAGAGAAAAAGAAAAGAAAAAAGAGAAAAAAAAAGAAAAAAGAAAAAAAAAAAAAAAAAAAAAAAAAAAAAGAAGAAAAGAAAAAAAAAAGAAAAAAAAAGAAAAGGAAAGAAAAAAGAAAAGGAAAGAAAAGAAAAAAAGAAAAGAAAGGAAAGAAAAGAAAAGGAAAAAAAAGAAAAGGAAAAAAAAGAAAAGGAAAAAAAAGAAAAGGAAAAAAAAAGAAAAGGAAAAAAAAGAAAAGGAAAAAAAGAAAAGGAAAAAAGAAAAGAAAAAAAAGAAAAAAAAAAAAAAAAAAAAGAAAAAAAAAAAGAAAAAAAAAAAAAAAAGAAAAGAAAAAAAAAAAAAAAGAAAAAAAAAAAAGAAAAGAAAAAAAAGAAAAGAAAAAAAAGAAAAGAAAAAAAAGAAAAGAAAAAAAAAAAAAAAAAAAAAAAAAAAAAAAAAAAAAAAAAAAAAAAAAAAAAAAAAAAAAAAAAAAAAAAAAAAAAAAAAAAGAAAAAAAAAAAAAAAAAAAAAAAAAAAAAAAAAAAAAAAAAAAAAAAAAAAAAAAAAAGAAAAAAAAAAAAAAAAAAAAAAAAAGAAAAGAAAAAAAAAAGAAAAGAAAAAAAAAAGAAAAAGCAATTTTTGGGGTCGACCAACCGAGAGTGCAATTGGAAACAATGTAGCATTGTTGTGAAGAGGTTCAATTCCTGCATGTGATGACGAATAGAGGTGTCTAGATTTTCAGCCACATTCTCATGCACTGCAACAATGCTTTCAGCTGAATGGCATAAACAAGCACACAATGGCATTTTCACATCTGCCACCGACTTAGTTTGTTCAAATTTACAAAGAATTTTTCAAATTGCACTCTTGAAACTAACACGTTGTTTGATTGTTAATCTTTACATGGTTGAAATTGCCGAAGATTTAAGTTGTTAAATAGGTCCAAGTTATTGGAACACCCTTATATACGTTTAGGCAGCAAGTATTCATCCAAACAAGTTTGATTGAAAGGAATCAAAAAGGTTTGTCCATTTCTTTTATTATATTTTTCAAATAAGGCATTGTGTATTGGGTTCAAAATAAAATTTTGGACAAACTATTCAAAGATGATGTCTGTCCAAGCATTGGTTCCTGAAAATGACTGAAAATATACACATGTGTATGTATATATATGTTTCTCTCAGGCGACGACGTAGAGTGGCTGTGGGCACACGATCGATTCAGTGACATCGTAGAATGCAACGAAGGCAATCGTTGTAGAACACTTCAAGCCTTCGTAGGTCAACCGCTCTAAGTGGCCACGTTTCGCAGCCATAGAGAAGGATAGTCTAAACAATAGCCTGATAGATGCGCCCCTTCGTAGCCATGGAAATCTCTCATCGCCCCCATAGTGACAGCTCGAGATACACGAATTCGGACCTTGCAGCTCCTATACCGTCCTCTTCCACCCGTCCTGCTCCAGCGTCGTCTCTGATGGTTCGGGCACACAGCTCGTCGCCCGGAGGGAGAGCTCATCCATGATGTACTTCTCCCTCCTCCTCCTCTTCCTGGCTGGTGAAAACGTGTCGGTGGGCAGCCGAGGACGTCGGCTAGTACAATCAAGGATGACCTAGCAGTATTATCGGGTCGACAAGTAGTTGGTCTTCAACGATGTAATCGCGATTGGCTTGCCATTTCGTGTGACCTGGCTCAGGATCGGCAAGCATGGGTAGTGATGGTCCGTGATGCTGTACTTGCTCAGGAGGAATCCAGTTCAACCCGACCAGGGTGAAAACCAATACAAGTGAAGCCAAGTATGTATATGTGCATATATGTATATATAGGGTGTATTAAAAATATACACTACTAACAACAAATAAATAATTCAGCAAATATTTCGTGTTGTTGTTCTTGGTCCTACCTTATCCAATTTGTATTAAAAAAAAAAAAAAAAAATAAATAAATAAAAATAAAAAATTATTTTGTCTGAAGAACTATTTGAATGATGCCTACAGTCAGCACACATCTACTGTGCTGTATAGATATTTAGAAATAAATAAGGAATGTTGTAAAAAGTGGCATTAAAGCTATTTGGTTAAGAAAAACTTGTTAAATCATTGCATGTATTGGATGCAGTCAGGTAGAGTTTCTCATTTAGTGGAGCACTCATTTAGCATCCAGCCTCTCAAAACGAAACCCATTCATTAAAGGGAGGAGTTAACAACCTGAAGGGTTTGAAAAAGACAAAATAACAATACAATATTTGTGAAGGTATTTTCTTCTTATTGGTTGGGTATCTGCACTGGAATCAAACACTGGATCATGACAGCCAAGACACAAAGACGTCCACACATACGAGACAAACGCCACCAAGACACAAAGACGTCCACACATACGAGACAAATGCCGCCAAGACACAAAGACGTCCACACATACGAGACAAACGCCGCCAAGACACAAAGACGTCCACACATACGAGACAAACGCCGCCAAGACACAAAGACGTCCACACACACGAGACAAATGCCGCCAAGATACAGGAAACATAAACAAGGAGGAAGGAATCTGAAATGATGCTGGGTAACACAATCAAAAATCCTTGGTACCACACAGCAATCCTGTTGTGCAATCAAAACTGTGTACTAGCAAACTCTGACTTCCCAGAAAATGGGCTTGCTCTTTGGAGCCTAAAACTATAGTGGTTGGCTAGAAAAAGAAATCACTTGCCTAACTAACACTGCTGTCCCAACTATCTCATGCAGGAAGCTGGTAAACACTTTCTTTTTTCATAAGCAGACGTTCCAGGCTTCACACCAATTCTGTTCTAGCATGACAGCTGTGTACTGTATTACTGCAGAGACAACACACTAAACATTGTCTCTTTGACTGACATAGGCAGGAACTGTTATCAATAGCGACTGGTTGCTCAGTCTGCATTTCGTTTCCACTACAAAAGTTATTAGTAATCTACTTTGATTAATCAATATAATTGCAGGCATGAAACTAAACAGGTTAGTTTTTAATAAAATCTTTTTACTTACGGATAAGAAGAGCTGGTGCAACATATGCTCTGGAGAAATTGTACACTATCCATTTATAAAAAATAAGAACATCCAAATATCCAAAAATGGCCGTCAAAAAAAGTATTTGGGGGATGAATTCACAAATGATGTTAAGTTTGCGTCCAAAGTAGCTGGAATGAAAAGTAAAAAAGCATTGTCAAAAATAACACAAGAGACATGAAGTATGATTCAAAATTCAACAAGACAGTTGGAAAGAATATGAAACTATCAAAAACATTGAATGATGTTTTTAACAGTTCCAATTCTTATGGGATATTATATATATAAGTACAGGTAATAAATCCAAGTGGATCCTAGTAATATAAAATATTAAAACTGATCTACAAAATCCCAAATTACTTCATGCGGGGGGGGGGGCGGTAAATCTATTTCAACCAATGAAAACTTTATCAGTCTTACTCTAGCATATAGACTGAGTTCGTGTTGGAATTAGAAATGTAACTTTGACAGCCGTCGAAAAATTGACATAGAATTTATCCATTTTGATGTTTCTGTCAGGCAAAATGCCCAAGATGGCATTTAGGGGAGGGTGGAAGGTATTAGCCTTAAAGGAAAGAGGTTTTTTAAAATTAAACCCGGATATTAACCTTATGACATTAAATTGGGGTTACATGAAGAATGAGATGTTAATTTGAAACTAAAAAGAGGACCGAAAAAGGAGGCTTTATAAAAATAATAAATATATGTTGAAGGTTAGTTTCCTACTTAAAAATAAGATATTATTTAAAAGATTAAAAATAAGTCATATATAGTCAAGTTATATTAAATTTAAGTAAGAATATATTTTTAAAACATTTTATATTAAAGAATAAAAAATATATTTAAAAATAAAAATATAAGATAAAATTATACATTTTTAACTTTAAAAAGATAAGTAATATCAAGTTATATTAAAAATAACCATACAAAGTTATATTTAAAAAAAAATCTATCCCCTCATATGAGGTAATTTTGGATTTTGTTGTTGTAATTTTATATATATATATATATATATATATATATATATATATATATATATATATATATATATATAAAATTCAATAGCAACAACAGATAAATTTTAAATGAATTAAAAGGGCATGTTTGCACATGTTTTGAAAATCACCCCTGAAGATCTTAGAAAAGATCAAAAGTACTTGGGTTAAAAAAAAAAATACTATGGTGCCTTCTTTGATGATCTTAACATCAAGAAACTGATTAAACAACTGGAAAAGGATCAGTATAAAAATTAGTAGACATAATATGTCTATATTATTCAATAAAAGACTTTTGAATGAACATATGATATATATATATATATATATATATACACACACTGTGTGCCAAATTATTATCGAGATAACTTTTTTTCTAATATTTCAAAAACCGTCCAATCAATTCACACAAAATTTTCACACAATGTTGGCAACACTGACCTGCGCAATCACTGAAATTTTCGTACTGGTCTGCGCAATGTAAACAAACTAGCACCATATTTGTTATCAGCATGGTGATTTGAGCGTGTCAAATTATTAGAAAGGTTTAGTCAAATTCCCAGAATTGAGCAAACAAAACGTTTATTAATGTTGCACGTGAATGTTTATGATCAAAAGAAGCTAATAAATAAGATAATCAAACAAATAATAACAGATACAAACAAAGCCACGGTTTTAAACAAATTAATAGGGAATATGCTTTCCCTGTTTTGAAATTACTTGAAGAAGTCGACGATCCATAGAATTTGTTAATTGTAGGATGTCATCTGCTGTAATGCCATGAGATATGTCAAGAATTGCTTCCCACAACTCAGTGTTGCTCCTAAGTTGTTGTCTGTTGGCGTACAGTCTTCGCTTTATGATGCTCCAAAGGTTTTCGATTGGGTTCAAATCTGGAGAATTTGCTGGCCACTTCATTTTTCGAGGTCCATCGAAGCCTAACTGTTTCAAATATTCAGTAGTCTTGTAAGCAGCATGTGAGGGAGCGTTATCTTGCATAAAAACAATGGCCCTTCTGAAGGCAACTCTTTGCCTTTTCATTCACGATTCAAGATGCTCCTTCATAAACGCTATGTATGCATCAGCAGTTATTTTGACACCATCTGGTACTCTCCATGGGCCCACTAATGTTTTTTTCAATAATACCACCCCAGATCATCATGCCTCCACCGCCTTGTTGGCGTCTCAAATGCTGATGGTGATTCTGTCCGTTCATTACCCAGCCTTTGCACCATCTATCTGGCCCATCAAGTGTTGCTCCAGTTTCGTCTGTGAACAAAACTTTAGAGAAGTCAATCTTCATATTGATTTTGAATGTGATTTCTCGTCAACAGGGGCTTCGATACAGGTTTGACTGTTGTTACTATTTCCCTCAGATACTGACACCGAGTACTTTTCGACACAGTAGGATCCCCAATGAAACTGAAAAGCTGTAAGTCCAGGGTTCTTCGTGGCCTCTCATTTAAGTCGTGACATGAGACGACGTGAAATAACCTTTGGCTTGCCTTTATCTGCCCTTTTGCATACTTGTGTAGGGTCGGCGGTGAACTTTTTCACTGTTTGATGACACCTCCCTATCATTTTAGAAATTTCTAGAGTAGATTTACCTTTTGAGATTTCTGAAGTGATAGTTTTCAGCATCACTTAAACTGCTTTTACAGCCCATCTTTTCACTAAATTCTTACACTTTTCTAATAATTTGGCACGCTCAAATCACAGTGCTGATAACAAATATGGTGCCAGTTTGTTTACATTGCGCAGATCAGTACGAAAATTTCAGTGATTGTGCAGGTCAGTGTTGCCAACATTGTGTGAATTAATTGGACGTTTTTTGAAATATTAGAAAAAAGTTATCTTGATAATAATTTGGCACGCCGTGTATATATAAAGCACAGTGGAGTATTGGATAGCAGCTTGGATTGAGGAATTGTAAAGTTGAGTTCATTACATTCACTTCTTGCTAATAATACCCTTGGGAAAGGTATAAATCCATCTCTCATCCCCCCCCCAACTATGGGTATGGGTGAACAGTCTAGGAGAAGGACAACTCTGAATTCTCAGCAGATCAACTCATTTCACCTTTTCAGTCTGACATTTTCTACTGACATGTTGCAGAAAAATGATACTGAATCAATTGATGGCTTTGCTGCTGGAAAAGTTGCATCATAGACAATTTTTCTTGCCAGAATCCATTTTACACCTTTATAAGTCTACCATTCGCCCATGCACCAAAATTGTTTTTTTTTCATAATTCTTCCACATCCAGTAATCCCTTGTGTCTAAGTGGCTTTATTTCCTTGCTTGGAGTGAAATTGATAAAAAAAAAAAAAAAAAAATAATAATCACACACACACAATGTTCTTGCTAGAGGAAATGATCCCTGAGTCAATATACAGTAAATTGTCTACTTCCTTGAAGATGTTGTGTGCAACAGTGACAAGGTCAGTTTTCACTGGATTGTACAACATGAACTCTCCAGAGAAAGCTGAACTGTTATAAAATGAAAAACAAAATCCTGAATTGCTTTTTGAATTTAAAAGTCCTCTGAGAAAATGGACTCAGCAACTGTTTGAAACGCTAATCATAGATAGAAATTTATCAAATAAATGTTAAATAAAATAACAAGGGGGAAAAAGACTTACATATTGTTGAACAAGCTGAGAAATACACCAAACATCATCTGCATTACACCAAGAATGACGGACATTTTCATTTTAAATGAGTTGGTAAATGTGATCTTATTTTTAGCAAACTGCCAAATCTGAAGAAAAAAAAAGATTAAATTCTTTCATAAGAACCACTTCAAGTGAGTAGTTAAATATTAGCTGAAATACTTATTCATCAAACAATAGTATTATAAAGAAGTCTACTTGTACAAGTGCTCTTCTCACATTGCAAATGGCTGTCAACATGCAAAACACACAAGATATCTTTTGTTTTGCTTTGGGTTGGAAATTCATCACGCTTTAAAAATTTATTAAAAAGGGATGTGGCTTTATTTGTATTATTTAAAGATATTTAATAGCTGTGCTATTAAAGATGACAATTACATTTGCATACTTTCCCACTTTGAAGTATATTTATACTGCTCAGATTATATGTTTAAAACACACACCCAGAGTTGTAGCCTCTGTGTTTGTTAGCGAACTCCTCCTAGAGTTTTAGAGATAAGCCACTATAACCATACATATTGTGAAACTACATTACCCAGGGTACTTGGATAAGTATATTTCATTTTGATCAAAGGTGGTCCCCGGGGAAGAGGGAAACAAAACCCTCCACTGAAAATGTTTTTCCCAATGATTTCAATTAAATTTAAATTTGAACAAGGGAATGACTCCTATCCAAAATATAGAAGGAGAAAACCAGAAGATGGAGGTCACATGGATACAATCAAAATGAGACAATATGGACATCAAGTTGAGCAAGAAATCACCATTCAGTTGGCAGTGCCTTACAATACATATTTGATGCGACAATTCAACTGTCAGATCAGTGTTGAAATCTGCTCGTCAAGTCATTAAGTACTGCATCAAAAACATATCAAAGGGATCAGATCAAGCTGTTTTTACACAAATTCCCCACTGAAAATTTTTTACACTTTGATTTTAATTAAATTTAAACAAGTGAATGACTCCTATACAAATTATAGAAGGAGAAAACCAGAAGATGGAGGTCACATGGGCAAGATCATTGAATAATACTGAAAAGCATCATTTCTCTCCACAAATTATAACAATGATTTAAAATCAATCATTTTCTTACAAAAAAATGTGACACACAGCAAGGTGCTGGTAATTCTGCTAGTAATAAATAAAATAGCCTTAACGAAAAGATAACACACTATATATGGGATTGATGAAGTTTGGTTGCAAAGTATCCATCCATTTTAAATATGATGTAATCACTTAACAACCAATTAGAAGAAAATGCTTTAGATGCTTGAACTTACTATGGGAGTTAATCAGTTGATAGTGAAAAGTCATTGAGCAACTTTGGGCATCATGTGACTACCATAGACTCTTTAGGACTTGTACAGAGCTTTTGGTAAAATAATCACATCACCCAAGTGTTTCTGCAACCAGCCATGGCCAGAATTGGCTCAAAATAACTTTTACTTTTCTCAAAGTTAAAGTCACTGCAAAGAGCAATAGCAAAAAGAGTCTAAGACAGTTGATGAGGATTCCAGCCGAGGAAATTTGTTTTGCAAAGTGGAAGGGATATAAAGGTAAATTTGCAAAGGTCCAAGGGAAATACTTTGAACAGAACTCAGCCACCATTACAAAAGGGAATCTTTATTTTCTTTCTTTTTTTGTTTAATTAGCCAGACATCATATATGTCCAAGAGCTTGAAGAGGAAATTGCTTACAGGATCAACACCAAATGGATATGGATTATTCTTTGCAAATGTTGCATTGACTGAATATTGGACGATTTTTGTTGTATTCAGGACACTCGTTCTGCAAAAAGAGAGAAAAAGATTTTTAAATCTACAATGAAAAGACTTAAATAATTATCAATGTGAATTTATATATTTCCTGTCCCATATATAGTGGCAAGGGAGGCAAATTAACAAAAATATTTATCTGCATTTAGACAAAATTAGTCCCCAAGTAAAAATCAGTTACTTTACTTCTACATTTCTTAGATTGCAGTCTTATTTGTTCAAGCCTTTCATGTGAGGCACTCTGATACCTTTGTCGATTAAGTGATCATCTTGCATCAAATTGGTTTTAAAATAGTCTTTGTCATTACCATTTTTGTTGTTCTATTGGTAATCATTTTTTACCAAAACGTATTTCCATTTCACTGTTATATTGAACACAAAATTTTTAACACGAAAAGATATTGAGCAAAAATCTAAATAATACTAGAAGTAATCAATGAATCATAGATACCATTAGATGTCTAAAGAATTATAAAAAAAACGGATTAATTAATCAATTCATTGGCCTTATTTTAGTTGTGAATTTTTTATCTGCACTTTATTGAATCTCAATACATTGTTGCAAGACTTTTTTTTTCATTGCATCTTCTATTAAAACTTTCTGGCGAGTCCTGCCATTTTTGACAGCACAAGTTCACATGTTGATATATATTACTTATATAGGTTTGGGTATTTCCATAATATCAAAAGGCTTATAGACATATGTTGAAACACTGGTTCTTGTATGATCACCAAAGTTAATAAATGGCAAGCCTGGCCAGTACCTAGATGGGTAACCACTTAGGAATAGCAAATGCTGTAAGCTTGGATGTGCAGGTGGTGTAATGGATAACGGCTCACAATTGGAAATTGGAGAGCCAAGTTCTAATTACAGCCAGGTTCATTATATTTGTTTGCACGCAAATATCAATGGGAAAGGCATGAATCCTCCTTTTCTTTCCCCAGCTATGGGTTAATTAGTAGGACTTGTATCAATAAAACATCATCAAAAAAAAAATTCTTAAAATCTAAAATTATTTTCTTGTTTTAAAATAACCTAAAAAAGGCTGATAAAAAAAAAAAAAAAAAAAATCATTCCATGTCATCAAGGTATTGTGGTGCCACCCATCATTGCCTTTACATACCATTCCTCCAGTTCATTTGGCACATATTTTGTCTCTTATAGAGATGCAAATGATAAACTGGCATATTTTATTATTTGCATAACAGACTAAGTATTTGCATGCACACATTTCATATATAGAAATATAACATTTCAGCCGTTGTACACTCCAGCCTTCATCTGGTGGTTGGAATGTCAAACTTAACCCTTTATTTCACTCACTGGGTGTAGACTGTACTAGTTTCACGTGCCATATCTAATGGATGTCAGTTATCAGTTATCTCTTGTTAATTCCCCTCTCCAAATTCTCCACTGCCTTAACCAGGTATTGAACTCACAACTCTTTGGGTCTTTTTGAGTTATTTAATGCTGACAAAATTTTTTATTGCCGGTAATATTTTTATCTTTTGTAAAATGTATTGTTGGTAATTTTATTTAATTTTTTTTTTTTCAAAAATGTATTGCTGGCACTTTTACTACAAAAACCTATTTTTACACTTTCATAGTGTTTTGACCACAGTTTAAGGGTTAACTATTTGCCCATAGCTGGGATCCTAACAGGTGCTACCACCCCAGGTCATGGTGAATCTGGGAACAAGAGCAATTAAGAGGTGGCTCCATGCTCTGAAAAAAACCTCATAATCAGAGGCCTTGCTGTTGGATGTAGTTTATTGTCATACCCAGGACAGGCTTTAATTTGTCTTCAATATAATAAATGCGAACATCAGTATGTCGCACATTTCAATTAAAGGGAGACAACTCACTAACTTTCAATAGGTCATGTTTAAGAAATTTTGGATTCCTAAGTTTTTATTACGCTGTTTGCTTTTGGCATTTTTTTTTACGTGATTTTTTTGCAACAAATTTTTTTGTATGATAATTTTTATAACTTGGAAATAAATTTGTGAATAATAAAAATTAGATTGCAAAATCCAGCAAAAGTCACCAGTGAAATAAAAATAATTGTTTGTACAGAAAGTAAGGATTTGTGTACATCAAATTGTCTTTAAATTAAGTGGCGGCAGAAGAATTATCATTAAACTTTTAAAAGGAAATCTTAGATATTAATGCAATAATTAAATGCAGTGATCAATTTTGAGATCTTATGTAGATCATTGTTGCCTATTGTATACAACAGCAGTATGCTTTGTGAATAGTAATCTCTGTCAACAGGGGACCAGATCGCAATCAAAAGAGCCAAAGCTGCAGTGAGGAAAAGAATGTTCCATGCAAATGAAAACCCAGATCAAACAGCAGCCAGGAGAGCTTCCATTGCTGAGAATATGCAGACTTAAGAACTCTTGAACAAGCAAAAAGCCCAATCAAGAGCCCTTTGCAAGAGCTAGCTTAAATGCCACCATATCAGGGGGCTTTTAAGCTAGTATCTAATATATCTCAAATGACATTATATTTCATTTAAGATATAAAGTGATTATTTCCCCTATTTGCATGCAGACTATTGTCCTCATTTTTATTTTTGTTATCACAATATTTCATCCGTTGTGTTCTCCAGGCTTCATCAGGCGTATGTTAATTCAGGTAACCTATAGGAGAGTTCCTATTTAAATCTGATCTACACTTTGTTGAATGCTTCACTTCACCGAAAAATCAAAATTTAGAAAGCAAAAGAGGGAGATAACTTCTATATTTGAATTCTGAGCCACTATCCTTTACACCACCCACACATCCATTGAAGGCAACACAAAAACCATTCCACCACCATTCTCAGGATTGTATTCACAGATAATTAAGAATAATCTGTAAAGAGTTATGATCACCTGTGTATCAGAGGGAGATTTTTTTTTTTTTAAGTTACCATCTCGGTCTTTGTATAAATTGGTCATCTCATCACCTAATGAAAAATGCAATTTCTGTGATGAGATATTGTAATTATTTACACTATTTAAACTGTTCGAACTGTTGTCCTCACTTTTGTTGCCATATTCCCAATGTTTTGGCCTTTTTCCAGTTACTGGAATTTCAAATTGAACCCTTTATTTCATCCACCAGGTAAATTGTTCCAGTTCCACGTGCCATGCCTCTTCCATATGTCTCAATACCAGTTATCTCCCTTTAACTTAACACTTCAAGTCTTTTGTTCACTTCTGCTGTAGCCAGGTATCAAAATCAAAACTCTTTGGATCAACGTTTTTATCCACTCAGGCATGTGAATATGGCAATGGTGACAACAGTCCGAACAATGTAAACGGTCTAAATAATAATCCAATTGTTCAGTATCTTCAAAAGAAAAAAAATAAAAAGATCACAATGCACTTATAGGTGTGGCAATTCAAAAAAAAAAAAAAAAGGTGAGAAAAATAAATGATCCACATCAAGGAGAAAAAAAAAATACTTAAACTTACGGAATGGCACTTGAATTCCAACTGCTACCAAATATATTAATAGATCTTGAATAACAATCATTATAGATGATTCCAGTGTAAATAGCAAACAAGCCCATCATCATAATAATATACCGACCACCAAAAAACGTATTCCATATCTGTAATATAAAGAAGTATTAATTACTTATATGAAGTATTAAGTCATTTTGATTTATATTTCTTTCATCTTATTTCTTTTGCTGTTTATCAAAATACACAGACCGGCATTTTATTACCATCACTAAGCATCAGGGACAAGAAATTAAGAAGTCACAAGAAAGATTCAAATTTGGGCAAACATAAATAAACATGCCCACAAGAAAAGGTTATTTTTTTCCTATGACACAAATTTTTTAACTACCTTCACTCTTCGGGAGTGTTTGTTTTAAGAAGTGATTAGAATTGGAATAAAATCAAGACATCTGATTGTACATTTTTTTTTTTTTGTTCTTGAGAATTTACAAAAATATTAAACACTATTTATATTAAAAAAAATAAAAAATAAAAAAAATAAAACACAAACAATATTTGCAGTTTGACCAAAAAATTAATTTTTAGAAACTTTAAATTTATATTTTTATGAATGAAGTGAAAAAACAAAAAAAAACTGAAATAGAAATTATTACCAAAAATAAACAGAATTTTCTAAAGTAAGAAAATAACTTAAACCAATTCCCATCCATCAGAAACTAAATGATGGACTCCTTGTTATAACTTTAGTCTGATCAGTCCCACAAAAAGAAAAAAAAAAAGAAAAAAAAAAAAGAAAAATTAGGATTTATTTTTCCTTTTTTTTTTTTCCACATGCAAACTCACTCTCTTGAACTCCGTCTCTATATTTGACACACTCCCACTATTTGTTGTTGACCCTGCCACTTTTTCAGTCTTGTCTTTTTGTTATGTCTTTCTTTGTATTTTTACTTCTTTAGTCTTTCTTTTTTGATTTGCTTTTTTTTTTTTCTTCATTGCCATCCTTTTACCCTCCTTACCTTAACTGCCAAAGAAAACTGATACCTAAGGTTTAAAATTAATTTTTAAAAATTCAAAATCTTTCTTCAAGCTTTTATTTCAGTTTTAATTTCAAGCTAATAGATTAAATTGAATATTTCCAATAAGCAAAAAACTTTACAGTGTTTTAAACTGAATTTAAATTGATCGGAATGAGTTTTTTGGGGAATTTTTTTTATTAGTACAAAACACTAAAATCATTCATTAAAAATCTATCAAAACAATTCTCTTTATTAAAAAATACTTTTGTGAAACTTTAATTGAGGAAGATTATCTGATTTAAAGTTTAATTAATCTGTAAATATTGATTATCTTCGTGGCAAAGAAGTAAAACACAGTGCTTTAAAAAAAATTCCAACAATCCCATAGAACATTTCGTTATTTTCATGATGGGCCTTTGTATAAATGCATTATTTCTTAACAGACAGTAACTGGTTAAGAATCACTTATCAACACTATACAAAACTTTGCATCCAAAACAGTTTTTTTTTCAAGAATTATCTCCCTTGAATCTAGTCTCCCTTCCACTACTGAAGAGATTTGTAATGACAATGAAGAGTAGTAAATACAACTTTGAACATATGCAGATCGAGATTACAATACTTAGGAAAATTAAACTAAAACAGCTCTCCAGAAAATTTTACAAATACTATTTTAGCAAACTTGTACCTTTATAAAAAAAAAAAAAAAAAAAAAAAAAAATACAGTGTCAAAAGGACAGTTTTTCCATTGACACAGCTATTATTTTAACTACCTTCACTCCTCAGCGATGTCTATTGTTTTAAAAACCATGAGTAAAATATTAATAAAACTTAAACATATGAAAATGATTCACCTTTTCTTTGTTCTTGAGAACTGACAACAAAATAATAAACACTGTTTATTAGATTATTAACACTATTTAATATATTGGTTATTGGAATGGTTGGCAAAACATTTGCTAATTGCCAGTTAATTCAAACTTTATAAAATGGTAAATAATAAAAATTTCCTTATAGTTGGTCAACATATTTTAATACTTTAGTAAATGTTTCTAAATTTATGAATAAAAAAATTGCTTTCATATTTATTTCTTTGTAAATTGGTAGACATTACATAGCAGTAGTTTTAATTGTATTAGTTTTTAGAATGTTGTAAATATAAAATTATTCTTGTAAATAAACTAATAGTGTTTAATATTTTTGTTGTAAATTCTCAAGAACAAAAACCTATATAAATTCACTTTCATATGCTTGGCTTTTATTAAAGTTCTAATCATCACTTTTTTTTTTTAAACACAAAACATAGCTGAGGGAGTGAAGATAGTACAAAATAAAAGTTGTGTCAAGCAGTGTTTTTTATTAAAAAAATTATTAAAATATGTAAACCAATGCAATATTTATTATTTACTATTTTTTTTTTTTAAATCATTACATGCCAAGTGAAGCAATAAAATCTCTAATATAGAAGAGGTTACTGAATGTTAAAGAAAAAAAAACACTAAGGAGAGAGAACAATAAAAGTACAAGAATTAAGAAGAGAAAATAATGATTGATATTGCATTTAATTTTTTGAAGATCAAAGTTGACTGGGAAACAAGAAGCCAGAAGAGAATTTTACAAATGAGAAATGTGAGAAAAGAAACTGTTAGCATAGAACTTACAGTTACATCTCACCATCTCTGCTGTACAATGAAGAGACCTTGCTACCAATCTAAATTCATAATGTTTAGGTAACATGAAAGTTCATCAGAGCAATTACCATGAAAGTATTTATAGAAAAAGCACAAGGAATCTATGTTACGGCTTTGGGAAATTAACTGAAACTGAGATACCAGGTCAGTGACATTACAAATTCTTTGGATTTTATCAAGAATCTCTAAATATATAACAGATTGTAAATTCTAAAGATAAGGAGGCACAATAGAATAATGGATAGCAGCTCAGATTGAGGAATCAGAGAGCCGAGTTCAAATTCCAGTTGGATCCATGACATTCACTTGGGAAAGGTATGAATCCTCTTCTTCACAAGCTATGGGTAAATATCAGAACAGACTGGGTTCTATAGCCTTGGGTGGCAACAGGTCTAAGAGAAAGAAGAACTGAATTCAAAACCAGCCTGGAGAGGGTTGGGCTCGATCTTGCCCAAGAAACACCACTTCTACTGCGACTGCAGTACACATGGTGCCCCCCCCTTACAGGTCATAGGATAAATTCACTTTCATCATATGTCTATGTTTTATTACAATTCTAATCATTGCTTTTTAAAACAAACATTGCTGAGGATTGAAAGTTGTTAATTTGTTTGTTTAATGGCTTATGGGTCATTTAAGGCAGAAATTTCATTTTCTTTGGAACATTAGTAATTTCTTTTACAAAAATGTATTGATGGTACTCTGTTTTTTTTTTTGTTTTTTTTTTATTAAAAAAATATGTATTGCCAGTAATATTCCCTTACAAAAATGTATTGTTGGCAATTCCTCTATTATGAAAATGCATTGCTGGCACTTCTACAAAAATGTATTTGCATACTTTCATAGTGTTTTGACCCCAGTTTGGGTGGGGGGAGTAAACTTTTTTGCCCATAGCTGGGACCATAACAGGTGCTACCACCTGGGAACAACTGCAATTTTGCTCCTCAAAACCTTCCAATCAGAGGCCTTGCTGCCAGATTTAATTTATCGTCATACCCAGGATAGAAATGATAGTGGTGTCGATGGAAAAACTATCCATTTGACACTCAAAGGTCCAAGTTTTCCAGTATTTTTTATTTTAGATGAAAAAGTTGTATATATAAATTAATTCTTCAAAAAACCTGTTTAAGAAAAGATAGATTAAAAAGAAATAACTTTTGCAATATTTGCAACCTATGATTATAAAAATTGGAAGTCACTCCAAAATTTCTGAATGCAAATTATATAAGAATTGGTAAAGATTGTTTTATTTTGTTTTACGGCATATCAACCTCAATGGGTTATGCAATGCCAACAAAATTTTTTATTGCTGGTATTTTTTTTTTTTTTTTTTTTTCAAATGTGTTGCTAGTAAAAAATTTTACCTTCAAAAATCTATTTCTGGTAATATTTTTTCATCAAAATTGTAATTTTTTTTTTTTTTTTTTTTTTTTTTTCCAAAAGTATATTTGATAATATCTTTTTTTCAAAAAAAAGAATGTATTACTGGTTATAATTTTTTTTTTCAAAAACTTAATGCTGATAAGTTTTTTTACAAAGTATTTCTGGTATTAAAACGTATTTTTACACTTTCATAGTGTTTTGAGCCCAGTTTGGAGGGTTAACTATTTACCCATAGCCGGGACCCTAACAGGTGCTACCACCCCAGGTTAGCACTAGTTGCTAAAGAAAAAGAAAAACTTACTTCATTATCACTTTTGCCACCAAGTCTTCTTTCAAAGATCACAAGCCACAGACCAAATAAGAACATCACCATTCCATGGCCGCAGTCACCAAACATGACAGCAAAGAGGAAAGGGAAAGTAATTATGGTATAAAGAGCTGAAAAACAAAAATAACATTTATTAGGTTTATGTGGGATCAATGAAGACAATACATACCTCTTTTTAATCATTTCATCCCAAGCAAGGCAATAAAGCCACCAAGATGCAGGCGAGATGAGAAAAAAAAACACAAGGAGAGAGAACAATAAAAGAGGACGAGTTAAAAAAGAGAGATAACAATTGACATTGCATTTCAATTTCTGAGGATCAAAGCTGACTGGAAAGCAAGAAGCCAGAAGAGAGTTTCACAAGTAGTTATTTCAATTGGGAAATGATGAGACCTAGCTGCCAATCTAGTACTGCGCTTACATTTGTAAAGTTGAGGTACCAAAATAAGATAATGAAGCCACTAAGACATAAAGGGTTATTGAGAATATGTGAAAAAGAAAAATATTATAATAATATCTTATTTAAAGAGAGAGAACAATAAAAGAATTTGAATTAAGACAGAAGATAATGATTGATATTGCATTTAAAGTTTTGAAGATCAAAATTGACTGGAAAGCAAGAAGTCAGAAGAAAGTTCCACAAGTGAGAAGTGCAAGAGAAGAAACAGTATAGAACACATGGTTACATCTTTGCCAGTTCAACTGTAAAATGATGAGACCTAACTGCCAATCTAGTATTGTGCTTAAATTCATCTAGTATAGGTACCATAGACGAGAGATGTTAGGTCAAGACCAATAACATTGCAGATTCTTTGCTTTTATAAAAAAAAAATCTTTAAATATATATCAAGAGCATCAGACCAGATGTGGCAGCAATATTCAAAGCAAAGTTGAATGGTAGACTTATATAAAGATAATCATGACACAGGGAACTAAATTTCTTGGCAGCATGCCTAACAAAGGATATTAGCCTGAATGAAACTTATTTAAATAAATATATATTATCTTCAAAAGTTATTTTGTCACTGATTTTTCTAATTAACAAGTAAATAAAAATCAAATTAAAAAAAAAACAAAACTGATTTACAGAAATAAACTCTTTCCAGATTTATTTCTAAATTTTCAAGTAACTCTAATTTAAATTTATTTTGTGAACTATCTGCCCCTATGCAACATACAGGGTGTGGCAGAAATACCTGATCAAATCTATATAATAAAAGTCAATTCTCTGTCCATTACCCACTGCCCACGTTTTGATTGCACGTATGTAATGTATATCACTGTGTCGTGCTTATGTCGTTTAATGTATACACACACAATTGAATGAGTTTCAATTTTTTTTTTTTATATTTTCCTCTAACACTTAATCTGGGGAACCCCTATCCTGGGTTGAGCAATAAAATCAAAGTTGGGACAAGGAAAAAATAAAGTTAGTTTTTTAAAAAACTTAAAATCAGACTATAAGATCTTATTGAATTTTTCGGTTGATTGATCTTTCTCATATTCTATAATGATTGGTTGATTGATCTTTCTCATATTCTATAATGATTGGTTGATTGATTTTTCTCATATTCTATAACACCCTGTAAGCCATTGCATCTGTGTGACATTATTGCCTTGTTTGAAATGATTATAAAAAAAATGAAAAGACAATTGATTATAAACAAAAAAGAAATGGCAGTTAATATACAAACTGGCTTGGCTCATTCCCAGCAGTATGAGCCACACAGACAATTTTATACCCAATAACCTGTGAAATGAGGGATTATATATGGAAATTTAATTCTTTGTGCAATGAGAAAAATCCCCACTAGGTTGAAACATGCACCTAACCACCATTCAATTTACTCACCTTACCAATCTAGTTGAGTTTATGGTTTGGGTCAGCAGTTACTTGATTCTGTAGGTCTTTATTTGTTGGCTTTACTCTAGGGCATGAATTTAATCTCCATATAAACAATCTCCTTGAGAAGGATATTGGATAAATGTAGTTCTACTTATAAAGTATTCAGCCATCATCAAACTCACCAGCTACAAGTCACAGAAGAAGAAAGTCCCAGTAGCATTAGAAAACAACCAATTTAGATTTTCCTGTCTATGATGTTGAGAAGATTTGTTAACAGATCAAACTCTTATAATCTTGCTCATAAGAGAGACAATAGGAAAGATTTGAAAGGATCTGTCAATGTTTCACTACCATATGTTTAATAGTAAATCTACCATTTTTCACTGTTATACAAGAGTTGATACTTTGCAGATGAGGTAAAGTGGAAACCAGCCAAAACTATAGCAGAAATAGAGATGGAAAAAATCTGGTATCTAAAGAGAGAAGGGTACACATTAGCCTTTCTGTGATTAGGCTAAAGTAATTAACATGTAGCAAAGCTATAGTAAGAAACTTAAAGGAGATAATGTATGTGTTTGTCAGCCAGGTACTTAAATAAGACTAGTACAGAATTCAACAATGTAGTTAACTTTGCTTAGTAAATTGGGGGTTGGGTAATTCAACATTGGGTATAATTTTGCAATCACCTGGATATTTGGTGTGTCTGTGAAAATGGATTGGTCTGATAAGTATATTAAGGACCATTTTCCATCATCATTGTGATTTTTTTCTTGACACCTGACGAGGTCTGGAGAATGGATGAGCTGAAATGGGTTAAACAATGGCAATTACATAAAGAAAGAGTTCAACTGGAATTTTAAAATATACCAAGTACTCTAAGCTTGGATGTGTGGTCGGTGTAATGGATAATGTTTCAGAATTGTTAATTGAAGAGCAGAGTTCCAATTCCAGAGTTGAGTTCGTTATATTTACTTTACAGTAAAGTATAAATAAATAAATGTATTTACTTTTTCAGTTTCGCCATTTATGATTATTTCTCTTTTGTATGTTTGGGTTTTTATTTTCCTAAGGAATCTTTTTGAAGTGTTGGATGAAAAAGATGCCTTTTACAGAAAAAGAATGTGCTCTGTCATTTTAAAAAAAAAAAAAAAAAAAAGAATAAATTGTTGCCTAAATTATGCAAAAATGAAAATAACACTGGCATCTTATTTTAACAGATATATTTACCAAAATTACACAAAAATATCTTTAAATACTAAAGAGTATATTTTATTCAATAAAATCACCATTGGCTTCAACCATGGCTTCCAGACAACTTTGGAATCTCCTGCAACTCTTCTAGACGGTTTCCTTGTTTAATTTGGTGAATGCTGCCATAATCCTTGCCTTCTGTTCATCTTTGGTGTTACAAGGAGTTTTGTTGGTATCTCGCTTAACTGTGCCCCACATAATAATCAAGGGAGTAACAGTCTGGAGAGTTAAGTGGCCAGATATAAAAGATGATGTGGTTGCAAATATTGTCTGACAGCTATGACTGGGTACTCCTGCTTGTGTGGCATGATGCAGAGTCCTGTTACCAGACATACGATCTTCCAGCAGCTGCCCTCTTGACCCAGAGCCCTCTGTGTTGGGTCTGAGGCCCTGTGGGAAGATGAATGGAGGTATAACGTTGCCATCATTCCAAACACCATGTTGCTGACTGGATATATCATCCAACTCATCCCAAATCCATTGCAACGTCCTCAGACTGACACCCAAACACTATGAAATGTATGTACTGGAGATTCTGGCACGAATGTCAAGCAACACAGTATGGTGTTTGCAAATTTCTGACAGAGTTATTTGTGTCGTAGTGTTCTTTTTCTCACAGACGGCGCCCAACTGACACCCACTATACTGTGCAGTCGACAAAATCAAAAACAAACAACGTGCATGCACAAAATTAAAAGTATAAATGGCGACAATTTACCCATCGCATCCTCTGTGTGTGTGTGTGTGTGTGTGTATATTTTTCTTGTGTTCCTATAAGTTTTTTTCTTTTCTAAACGTAAGTTCTGTAAAAACAAAATATGTCCAAATGTTTTCTATATTCAAGTGCTTTCAGCTATTCTTTTAGCCATTTTCAAGGATGTTTTTTAATTTTTAATTCTAACTGAATGTGTGTGTGTGTGTGTGTAAGTTTGTCACTTAGCTGAATGAGGTTACCTTCAGTATCCCAACTCCAGAGTTTCTTAGGTGGACTTATCTGTCTACTTTTCAGGAGGTATAAGCAATCCCACACACAGACGTACATGTATATATAAATATAAAAGCAGACATTGAGATCAACAATTGGCAACAACAGTGTTTCATACTTAAACCCAATCTTCAAATCATGAAGATTGCGTTTAATTATGAAACAGACTGTCACCACTTGGTATTGACCTCAATGTCCATGATTATATTTACAAACACTATTCATGATATTGAACACTGTAATCCATAAATATAGCATATGTTAAAACTATATTTTTTCATATGTGTATGTATATATTGTACATGTGGATTCTCCCACCAAGAATGATGAGGGTTCAGTAAATTTTAAGTTTTTACTGAACAACCTGCACAAGTCAATTGTGTAAGGTAGTCAATTTCCTGTCCGTCCTGCAATGTTGGCACCATGTCCTGCACGTGCACCCTTGCATTTGTATTATATACATGTTGTAGTAAAGAAAAGACTGTCAAATTATAGTAGCAACTGCAATAGATTTCTTCAGTTTCTCGACCGCAACACTAGTAGTCAAATCGCAGTTTAAATAATAGCCTGTTGTAACAGTCCAACAAACAAAGTAGAAACGACAATATGGGATTACACGTCCAACCTTCACGTCTCACGAGCAAAAAACGCGTGTTCCACCTGCCAGCTCAGAAAATCTGCCTTTATAAGCGAAAAACAACGGCTTTGGTTCATCGATAGATCTTCAATTGGTCACGCCATTCAGGGGAGGGGAGAACATTAGCATAGATTCTAGTCATTGAAGTAGATTTTTGCTAA
Source organism: Acanthosepion pharaonis (assembly GCA_903632075.3). Lineage (NCBI taxonomy): Eukaryota > Metazoa > Mollusca > Cephalopoda > Sepiida > Sepiidae > Acanthosepion > Acanthosepion pharaonis. Next base: position 2,357,221 of record CAHIKZ030002446.1, read on the forward strand.
CTACTTTTTGTAATTTTTCTTTGGCAGATCGCACACAGAACACAAACTTTTTTTCAGGGTAAATGATTATTTCTTTCACTACAATACAACAGCCAGGATGAACACTTATCCCAGAAAGATTGTAATTGTCCTGTCCAGTTGTCAGGAGGTATCAGCAGTTGACTGCCAATTTTTCTCATTTTTGTTATTTTTATGGAGTTAAAAAAAATAAATTATACACCATTTATTGGTGTTGATTTGTGTGTAGAATATCACAATTTAGTGAATTTAGAGAACAATGGTGAGACTTTTCAAAATAAAAAAAAAAAAAAAAAAAAAAAAAAAAAACAAAGCTCCCAATGTCTTACCTGGATTTATTTCTTGGTAGGATGAGACTCCATAAGCATCAACAATTGATTGAAATCCACTTGTAAATTTTGTGGTGCGAATGTAAGTTGGTGGATTCTCAGGTGTGCTCATACGATTCAGGATATTTGGGGCATGACTGTTACTCACCTCCTGAATTCAACAAAACAGAATTAATTTGAGCCATTTCATTGTCTGTGTGAGAAGGAACTTCAGAAAAGTACTAAATAGCAAAGATAAACGTTGAAATACAAAAATTATTTCCCAATGTTGGGAAAAAAACAAAATCTTTAAAAACATAACTTTGCTTAAGCCTCAAATTTTTTTTTACTCAAAGTAAGCAGTATTAGAATTGGCACAATGTTGATGATATGACTGGGAATTTATTCCATCCTGATAAGTGGTGGGGGTCACAGGAAAATGACAAACTCTTGGTAGGCATTTTTGACAAAGTTTACATTGGCGTACCCTTACTAAAGCAAAAATACTTCGATTCAATTTTTTTTTTCTTTTACAGTTTATCAACCTTTTGCAAGTTATTTAAAGCCAGAAAATATTTTTGGATTGTAAGAATATTTTTTTTTTTTTTTTTTTACACTAAGGTTCACCCTGTACAAGACTACTCAAGGTAGATGGTTACATTAAGAGGTAGTTTGTATGGATTAAAGGGGAAGATAATGGTTAACTCTAGACTTGAACAAGTTAAGATTGTAATGATCAGGGAAACATCCTCTTGGGATTTGAAGGAGATGAGTTGCAGATACAAGTCCTACAAATTAGCCCTTACCAGGGGGAGAAGCGGTAGATTCATAGCTTTTCCAAGGGGATTTCAGTAAGTGAATATAACAAACCTGCAGGAATTAGAACTTGGATATCCAATTTCTATTTCTGAGCTATTATTCATTACACTACCCTATATTCCAAAGTGATCAGTCATTTAGCTACTGGCCAGGCTCGACATTGCTTAACTTCAGGAATCATATTTGAAATCGGCTCTGTAAGTTCTCATTCCTAACTGATATCCATTAGAGACTAGGGAAACCAAAAACAACAACAGTTCAAAAGATTGCAGTCATTCACAAATGGAATTGCTGTCTTTTCCTAACAGCTTTACTGTCACTGCAAGTAAGACCTTTGTCTTTGGAGGAGGAGGAGAGGGGGGTCAATAATTGCAGAGAGGATTATAAGTTTTCCCAATATGCAATAAATGAGAAGAACTTAATAAAAGGGAAATTGAACGATCATTTAAAAGTTCAAAAATTGCAAAATTAATAAACAGAGTGGCCATAATAAGCTCAGCAGGGTTACAAAATTTACTAAGAAAAATATTTAAAAAAATAAATAAATAAATCAGATAGTAAACAAACAGCATCACCCTTCTTCACCAAAGAGCAAATACTGTCTGGACTCATATTCATCAGGTCATAGAATTCTAACAATTCTTTTCACATTGCAAATGACCACCAGCATGCAGAGCATCAAATTAATTTTACTTCAGCTTAGTATGTCATAAATTCATTGCAGAAATGCTAAGAAGCATTTTTTAATAAATTAATTATTTGCTTAAATCTCAGTGGGCCACGTGAAAATTGTTAATACAAGATGATACTGGAAATATAAGCACTGGAAAATTATGGCATAAATTATTTTCAGGAGAGAGAGAGAGAGAAGAGGAAGAGAGAGACAGAGAAGGGGAAGAGAGAGACATACACATGCAGACAGTGTTAACAAGACAGGTAGAAATGACTCACCTTTCCATGTTGTAAGGCGGCATGGACTTGGCCAAGGGCCATTACAGGTGTCCAGCATTCGGCAATAAGGCTATTGTGAGAAACATCAAAATTAAACATATTCAGAGTGTGGTAGATGGCTTTTATCTTCTCCACTTTAGTTCTCCACACATACAATTCCTTTTTGGCGCCAGTTAAAACACGATGACGGTGGTCCTTAGTCTGATTAAGAACCTAGAGAAAATAAAATAAACAGTTTTTAAAAGAATTTGTTGGAAATTAAAAATCTGTCTATATTTATATAGATGAGGTATTATGTACATTATTTACATTATTTGGACTATTGTCCTTATCTTTGTTACCATATTTATCACGTTTCGGCTGTTGAACACTCCGGCCTTCTTCAGGTGGTTGGAATGTCGAACTGAACCCTTTATTTCACTCACTGGGGTAGACTGTTCTAGTTCCACATGCCATATCTAATGGATGTCAGTTATCAGTTATCTCCTGTTAATTCCCCTCTCCAAGTTCTCCTTAACGACACATGGCACAGTGGATAAATGGGTAGTCCAGAATTTAACTACTTTAATCATGATTGTGATTGTCAATATAAGCATGTGACCAGATATTCTCTATATCCGATTTTGTTGTTACCTGTTCCCAAAAGTTTACATTTATTTATCTATTATTTAATTCTCTTTTAGTCAAGTGGGTGGTTGTCCCAAAGACCCCAGCCCATAGACTTTATTGTGGGTCATAAAACAAAATACTTTATACTGAGAGAAAAAAAAAAAAAAATCTTACACCTTCCCCTTCCATATCCCAATCATAGTGAACATTATCAGACAATAACAGCATTTTTTCTATTCAACTAAGCAGGATTTAATCCTCTATTTCAACAATGCTCAAAAAGAGTTTACAATGATTCAAATTTAGCTCATTTAGTTGAAAAACCAGGTTTAAATTAAAAACTGAGAACTGAATTTAAAACATTTTTTCAAGGAAAATTGTACAAATGCTCTTAACCACTATACCCCAAAATGTTACTTCTCCCAAATTGACAATTGTTCTGATTTCCATGTAGCAACATAGCTGGTAAATTAATTGTTGTATTTGTTCATTTAGAATGACCAAACGTTAGTGAAAATAAGCATACTATGTTGTTCAAAAACTGAACAAATATAAGGACAACTATTTTATAATTTTTGCTTTACTGATAGCAAAACAATCAAATTTAACTTTATAATTGTGGTGAGTAACGCAACAATTCAACTGATGATAGCAGGTAGGCACAAAGAAAACCGGTGTCGCACGTCCAACCTTCTCACAAGCTGAAAGCCCTCTGATCTGAAACAGCAAAAACAAGCCTGCTTTATACAGCCGCGGACTGACCACGATTTGCATGCAAATCACGAGACAACGAGATTTCGCGGCAACTAACCGAGACTGCCCGGCATAAAACGTGGGCACCGCCATTTTGGTTTTCTTTTTACCGTTGGAAGGACCAGAGTTTGCATACTGCGCAGATTCGAACGCGTTTCCGAGGTAAGCCATTTTCACAATTTTCCCCACAATAATAGAATATTTTTGCAACACACTGATGAGTGTTGAAATCGTCACAGTATTGTTGAAGTTGTTGCTAACATTTTTTGTCAAGATTTACAAACTCTACATTTCGTTTGATGTGCTTCAATGTTTTGGGGTTTGATTTAGGATTTACCAGATGTTAAACTGAGCTGTGCTACGAACAAGGTATTCACTTAATGGTTAATTATTTTTGGTTGACTTTTACTTCTTTGTTCTCGTTAAGTATTTATTTGTGGTTGTAATTAAATACTGTTTCATCTTAACATTGAAGGCTTCAGTTATACTTAATCATTAACAGCCACCGTACATGACAAAAAATAATTTCTTTAATTTTATATGACTTCATATTAAACAATATTTTTTTTTAAGAAAATTTCTTTTTTTTTTTTTTCTTTTTTAACAGCAAAGAAATTCTTAGGATTTCTTACTCTTGAGCAGGCAACATACAACTGGCCATGCATAAATATTTCTTTCTGGAACCAAAATCCAACTTTTAAAAGCATTTGGCCTTGTGATTTGTTTATAGTTCTTGCAAATGCAGGGCAAACTGGGAACTGAATTCTTGTATAAAATCTTAAAGACATATATGCAAGAAACAATATTGCATTTTTATTAAATAAATATTTGTTATTTTAAACATTAAATTATTTTTAAAATAGTAGGAATATTTTGTATGTTAAATAATAAACCTTAATTTTTCCAAAACAATTACTGAAAATTTATTGTACTAATAAATAGTACAATATAGTAAATCCAACTGTATTTTGTACTCCTTTGTTTTTACTTCTCCCCCAAATTTGGTCTCAATCGGTGAATGTATGGTTATTTTAGAAGGTGTGATGGATGAAGAGATGGATCGACTAATGGAAGTACATTTATTCCAAGATATATTCATTTTACCACAGTAGAGGGCGTACTTGTCACAGTGATCCCAAGAGCAAAGATGTCTGGAGTTTGAGCTCCTGTAGGGTCACCTATGACAGGTCGAAGAGGAAGGACCAGTCTGAACATGGCCAACCCCCAAAAACCCCAACAACAGAATAGGCAAATATCTACATGCTCTCAACGACCAAAATAGTGAAAGAGGGCAGCACCAGTTGGGCTGGCATAGCCAAAGCAGACCTCTATAGACCAAGAATCCAACCACTTGATGCAACCAGGTTTATCAGATCTTATCTATTTCAATCCCTTATGAGGGAGGCACTCCTGGCCAAGTTTGTGGGCTTTTTCATTATGCAGAGTTGTCCACCAAAATCAAATTTATGCGAATGGCCTTGTCAAGCTCTATGATTCACAGCTATCTCCACCACCGCTACCAGGGGGTGGGGGTGAGAAAGGATGACAATCCTTATTCTCGGACGTGAGCAGTGCCAACAACAAATATTCAGTTTAAATGTAGAAAGAGTCAAAAATTATGTCAAAAGGCCACACATTCTGTTATATACTCTTTTTCCTGTAAATCTGGGGGGTTGTTATCAGACAGGAAGAGAAATTAACTTACACAAGACATATCCATTTTAATTTCATTCAAAGTGTGTGAGAGAGAGAGAGAGAGAGAGAGAATTTTCATAATTTAAAGACAGAACTAAAAATATATTTCTGCAAAGTTTTCTTAAAAATAAAAAAAATCTCTAAAAAGTAATTTTATTACCAAATAATTTCCGAAAATTTCAGTAAGAGTTTTTCTCCAATTTGATTGTTTTTGCTCAGCCCACACTAAGGGTTGTCCAGACGGGAGTGAGAGGGAAATGTATTATTCCCGCATCATTTTAAACTCAGTTAAATATTGTGTTTGTGTGTGTGCAAACTCACATGCAGATTGCGTGACAGAGAGAGAGAGAGAGAGAGAACAGCATTGTTTTTTTACATAAGATATATTAATAAAAAAAAAAAAAAATTGGCAAAAAGCATAAAAACATTTCCATTGGAGGGAAAAAAAATTTTCCCCAAGTGTTTTGCATTTTAGAAAGTTATCTCCCTTGCACAAGCAATAATTTCCAATACCTTTATTATGACATACATTTTCCCCAAAGATGAAACCAAGTGAAAAACAGACTCCATGAAATCCGAGAACAATAATTTAAAAAAATATACATATATTTAAAACACCATTTTTGACAGCATAGTAAAAGGCTTTAAAGTTTGTTTATTTTAATCATTTCATTCCAAGCAAGGACATAAAGCCTCTAAGATGCAAGTGATTACAGAATGTGAAAGAAACCGAGTAAATATTATGGAGTAGAAACAACAATAAAAGAATAGGATTCAAAAAGACAGATGTTGCATTTAAATTTTTGAAGATTGTAACTGACAAGAAAGCAAGAAATCGGAAGAGAGTTCCACAGGTGAGAAGTGCGAGAGAAGAAACTATCAAAAGAGAAGTTAGTTATATTGAAATTCTTGAAATGTAAAAAGAAAATATGTAGAAACATCAGTCCTTTCAACATGGAATTATAGAAATTATAAATGATAATTTTAGTTCGTTTACCTGCTGCCCTTTTAAAGGGATTGTATTTATTGCTTTTTAGGTTTTTTTGTTTTTTTTGTTTTTTTTTTAACTTGAGCTAACTGATTCCAGAATTCTATGTTAGATCCTTAACAGTATTTGCCTGATTTAGACATTGAATAATTGGTGGGGAAAAAAAACAAAAAAAAAAAACAAAAAGAATGTGTGTGTGTTGTCAAAGAATCAGAGAAAAGTTCCAAATTGAAGAAACTCACCAATTCCAAATCTTGTAATCTTGTGGTTACTCCAGTAAGCGTCTCTTGGCGTTCTTGAGCCGTGTCTGGACAAGGGTAAATGGTAGCATGGAACCTAGAAATCAATAAAAATGATAAAAGAAATTTATACTTTCATATATAGCATCCAATCAAAAAATCTCATTATTAGCAATACACAATAGAGGCAAACATGTTAGCAAGATTAATGCGTCTAATAATTAGGTTTGTCATTTAGCCAATTCATGTTACATTCAGCATCCTGATTTCAGAATTTCATAGATAGACCCATCCATCCACTCCTCAGGGGATATCAGCAATTAACTGCTTAATTTTTTTTTTTTTTTTGCGTTATATATATATATATATATATATATATATATATATATATATATATTTTTGTTCTTTGTGGCCGAGACGGTTAAGGCATGTCAGCGTAAATGACGGTTCCATATATATATATATATATATATATATATAGGATGCAAACAAGGAGGAAGCTTACACTTAACATCAGAAAAAGGCAGGCAGCTGAAGTTTCTGGGACACATAATGAGGAAGGAGGGCCTGGAGAATCTGATATTCATGGGGTGAATAGAGGGAAAGAGAGACAAGGGAAAGCAACGTATGACATACCTAGCAGGTTTAAGCAAGTGGATGACAGAACATAGTCTGGGGGAGGTGGCAGAGGGAAGGAACTTGTTGAAAGCTGCAAGGGATAGAGGGAGGTGGAGAGCCATGATTGCCTACATCCTGAAAGGACATGGCACATAAAAAAGAAAAGATATAGTTTTAAACAGAAAAAACCTCATATTTTTTTCCTTAAAAAGGTAACCTTTTATTCAGCCAAAAACCTTAGAAGAATCATTCACGACTAGTAAAATGTCAATGAGAATTGCAAAGTGATAGACCTGTGAGGAAACAAGGAACTACCATTAAAATACCATTAAACTACAATATTAAAAAGGTGTGAAAATGGCAAAAACCAGAATAAATAATTCCAGAGAGTATAAAAAGGAAAATATAGACTCACAAGCCTCCCAGTAAAGAAAGAGAATAAATAAATTTCTCTTTCTGTTGGCACAAAGACAATCAGTGTAATTTAATATATACTGCATCGAAAGCGTGCAGATGTTTTGCCAACCAATTTTTGCTCAAAAGGGAAAACTATGAATCCATGTATTTGTGCACACAGATCTGGATTATCTAAAAAGTATTGGGCTGTCATGGAATCCTGTGCCGTCTGCGTCAGACTGTACTACGTGTGATAATACCCCATGTGATATTACCAGGCACATATTGTGCAATACACTGATGTGTGTGTGTGTATATATGACTACAACAATAAATCTCAAAGTTGTAAACTGGAGGAGAAAATATCTATAATCACATTCCCAAATCAACACAAATTACTAAATAAATGATCAAAACTTCTTAAAAAGCAGACATGAAAAGAAATTTTTACTATATTATTTAAAATCGAAAAAGTAAAAATGAATACCTTGAAAAATGAAAATATACACACTATATTTTAATATATTTATTGTTTATACGTTATTTTTATAGATACAAATATTTAAGTAAAAGCTCTGTTTATAATAAACAGTATTAACTACATTTACCGGCCTGAATGTCAAAGACATTTCATAAAAAATATGTGCCCTTCTACAGGAACTGAACCTGTATCCTACACAGAATCATCACATAACCTGATGTGCCATACCATTCAGCCACAGAGGAAGTGTCTGTGGCTGAATGGTATGGCATGTCAGGCTATATGGCAGTTCCATATGGGATGCAAGTTTGATTCCTGTTGGAGGACATAAATTTTTCTTTGCAATTTCTTGGACATTCAAGCCAGTAAATGTTGTTAATACTGTTTATTATAAACACAGCATTTACTTAAATATTTGTATCCATAAAAATAATGTATAAATAAATATATTAAAATAATTGTTGATCCATTTCATAATATATATGCAGTATTTAAAATGCAGATAATGTAGTAAAAAGCCAATATGTTTAACAAACAAGATAACCAACACATGAAACAAAAATTACAATAATATTAATAAAATATTAATAAAATATTAAGAAAATAATAAGAAAATAAAAAAATTAAAATCAATAAACAAATTCACAAACTATGAATACACATGGTTAGTTAGGTTATCAGCTATGAATGAGTTGGTTCTTCCGACAACAGCTGATCCCACAATATGTTGGTATAATTGATTTGGATGTATATATGTAATGAGTAAAAAGTGTTAATAAATAGAAAATAAATCTTTATATATCACAATACAATAATACACAAAGATAAGGTGAAATGTAAAAGTCCTGGTGCATATGAGATATAGATATATAGAGGGAGAGAGAGTCTGGGTGGGAATATATATATATATATATATATATATATATATATATATATATATATATATATATATATACACACACACACTCTATATTAATTGTAGAGTGGATAAATGAAACAGCCAAATATAAGCAGGTGTGTATGCATGTGCTGTTGTGCATATGCAGACAAGCAAATAAATAATCATTAAATTTATGCATGAGGTGTAAATGTAATAGCACTCAATGTGGTTTTACAGAGCAAAGATATGTATTAGTATATACACGCGTACCTACGTTTTTGGCGGGTGACTAAAGAAACTATAGTCGCACACCAAAAATATAGATACGCGTATATGTACTAATTTATAAACAATGCATTTTGCCAAGAGTGTCTGCAGGGATATCATCAAGTCTACATGCTTTGTGGAGATCCAGTTTAGAGATGGTAGCAGAAACAATGGATGGATAAATATCACTCAATAGAGACTCAGTTCTAAATGGAAAGTCAGGCAAAGATTCCCTATATGAGTCAAGAATAGAAGTGGAAGAGAATTTACAAGCAAAGCATTCTGCATTATCAGCAGATATTAACACCTGAAATTGAGTGAATATTTGGTTGGTTAATTTTGTTTAGTGGCATATCAACCTCTAAGAGTTATTTAATGCCAAAATCTAAATATTTTGAACACAATTTTATGACTTCAACTAAATATATTTTGAATGCAACTGTACATCTTCAACTTTTAAAAAGGTATTGTTGATAATTTTACTATAAAAATGTATTTTTATACTTTCATATTGTTTTTTTGTGGTGGGGGTTCACTATTTGCCCTAACTGGTGCTACCACATGGGGTCAGGGCAGTCCTGGGAACAACAGCAATTAAGAAAGGATTCCACACTCCTCAAAAAGCTCCAATCTCCCAATCAGAGGACTTGTTGCCAGATATAGTTTAATGCCACACCCAGGAGTGAGTGAAGAGACAAAGGATAGAAGACTTACTCTTATTTAAGATACTATTACAGAGCTGTCAATAGTCATGTGAATCAAGCTTGTCAGAGGTTATACGGTGCCTCATTCTATCAGCAAACAAAGGCTTAGCCTCTTTGAGGAAACGTTTACAATTATCATGAGCAAACATGTACTAAACAGATGAGGATCATGTATAAAAAACTTAATTAGGAATGAAAATAAAAATGCTGGTGAGCAAGTAAAAATCCTAATATGAACCAATTACCAATAATTGGTATGATCCTACTTAGTAGCGTAGCTAGAGAGAGGTGATAGGGGTAGTCTAAATGGGTTGACACTTTTGGCCTGGTTTATTTTGTCTTACAGCATATCAACCTCAATTGGTTATTTAATGCTGACAAGAATTTTAGGATGGGTTTCTATGAATAGAATATTCTTTGTAAGAAATTAGTTTGTAGATCCGGTTTCACCGACATACTTTTGTAAAGAGGTTTTTTGTCAAGAGTCAAATGTATTGCTGGTTATATTCCTTTTTCAAAAATGTATTGCTGGTATTCTAACTATAAAAATCTATTTTTATACTTTCATAGTGTTTTGATCCCAGTTTTTTTTTGGGGGGGGACTATTTGTCTATAGCTGGGACCCTAACAGTTGTTACCACCCCAGATCGGGGTGAAACTAGGAACACCAGCAATTATGAGGTGATTCTACATTCTACAAAACTATAATTTTTCGTCATACCCAGGACAAGCGACACTCTTGGGGCTGTTGCATAAGCCTGTATTGAAATAAAAAGGGTTTTCATGTTGAGTCAACAATGGATATCTCCATAGATTTCATTTTAGTAAGTCTTAAACAATCCTTAACCTTTACATAAGCCTCTACTTTGAGTGACCCCCAGGCCTTGTACAGGATGAACCTTACTGTTAAAAAAGTAAATCTGAAAGACTCACAATCAAAGTTGAAGGCATGAAAGTAAATTTTTTTTTCATTCATTTCTGTGTCTAAAACATCTGTCCATTTTATGTTTGCATAAAAATGATTTCATCAGTCATGGACAGATAATGAGAAAGGAAGGTTTGGAGAATTTAACACTCAAGTCTTAAGAAAGCAGCAAGCTGCCTAATTGACAAGTTAGAGCAAATAGATGGAGGGACAAAATATGGAGAGACATAAATGAGAAACTATTGCTGAGAGCACAAAGGAAGCTATGGAGAGACATGATCACTCACATCAGATCTGGCACAGAGACAGAAAATACTACACTGATTCTTACCCCTCACAAATTTTACGAAGCCTGTTTTTCAGTTGTTCTCCTTGATAAAAGACAATGAAAACGGTTTTCCTGACTTCATCACCCTAAAATTAAAAAAATAAAAATAAATACAGTGATAGCTTAAATCATTTTGAGTTAAGTCATTTTCAAAGATATGTTGGTTTGTCTTAAATATTATATGGAAAAATAAAACTTGCCTCAGGTCATTTTACTCAGATTTACATCGGCTGTTAAAAATATTAGAAATGTCAAAACACCAAAATAAAAATAAACACATAAAATCATATTTAAATAAAAATCCACCAAATGGGCACCATTCATTGAACAGAGCACATCAAGACAGTACTCAATTTCTTCCATGTTCACTGTAGCATAGCCATTTTGTTTCAACACCTCTGATTCCTTATCAAATGATGATGTTGAACCTAAAAACATCTTTGTTAGAAGAGTTAGTACTAATCCTAATTCAACATCATTACTTGACAAGACACCAGAGATGTTGAAACAAAATGGCTATTTTTGTAGTAATTTTATAACATATTTAAGTTATAATTTTGAAATAAATAATTATATTTGCTCTACTCTGTATTGAGCACTCTTAAGAATAGTAATTGTTGGTAATTGGAATTTATTCCATATACACCAATCCTATACTTGGAGATTGGATATATATATATATATATATATATATATATATATATATATATATATATATATATATATAGTTGTGCTTGAATAAATGGCTAGTGAAATAAGGTAAAAAAAGCAGTAAATTTATTAAGAGCTACAAAGAGGAAGTTGTGGAGGGCCACAATTGTCCTGAAGGGACACAGCACATAGCTGCTGCTACCACATATCTTCTCTACAGTCAACCATCTGTTTTGAGAACCTAAAATCACTACACTGTTAAACTCTTGTTTCACTGAAAAAAAAAAAAAAAAAAAAAAAATATATATTATATATATATATATATATATATATATATATATATATTATTTATTAAAGACATTTTTTATGTTTTAACGTTGTTATTTTATAGATACAAGTATTTAAGCAAATGCTCTGTTTATGATAAACAGTATTAAATAACATTTACCGGCCTGAATGTCCGAGAAATTTTCATAGAAAATATTCGTTCTTTGACAGGATTCGAACCTGCATCCTATACGGAACCGTCATATACGCTGACGTGCCTTTTTACCTCGGCCACAAAGAACCAATCGGTAGACAAGGTCGAATTTACTGCTTATAAACTCCAATCTTCCATGAATCTCGTACATTCATAACTGCTCTGGCGTATCGAATGTAAACAAATGACGTAGACAAGGTCGAATAAGCAGTAAATTCGACCTTGTCTACCGATTGGTTCTTTGTGGCCGAGAGGTAAAGGCACGTCAGCGTATATGACGGTTCCGTATAGGATGCAGGTTCGAATCCTGTCAAAGAACGAATATTTTCTATGAAAATTTCTCGGACATTCAGGCCGGTAAATGTTATTTAATACTGTTTATCATAAACAGAGCATTTGCTTAAATACTTGTATCTATAAAATAACAACGTTAAACATAAAAAAATGTCTTTAATAAATAAATTGTCGGACCTTGTCCATTTCTTAACATATATATATATATATTTCTTGAATTAATAATTTACTCAAAATTTTTAATTTTTTTTTATCAGTAAATTTCATTAGTTTTGTTTGAAATTGTATTTTATTTTTTAAAATCTAAATAGTTAAGTTTTAATGCTTATTTTCTTGAACCCTTATTTGATGTGATACTGCCTATTTTTATAAAGATATTTTATGAACCTCAACAATCACATTATTATAAGATCATATAGAAATAACAGCATCTGTAAAAGTGATGTACAAAACTAACCACTAAGGATATAACATTTTTACTGTTTTATATTAACTGGCTGTTATATGCAAGTCATACCAGAAAATAGCAGATGTCTCAATCAAATTTAATGTCCATCAGGGACCTTTGATCAAAAAAGAGTTGATCTGTGGTGACCTCAATATGTATTGGGTTCAACATAAGAGATAGTTAAATAAGCTTTGTACTCAATGTCACATCAGAACCATAAAAGAGCTAAATGCCTAAGAGAGTTGAACAAGGTGTATTCATTGCCACGGATTGTAGAATTGGTACACAAAGGATGTTGGAGGAAGTGCCAACCTAAACAGGAAGTCAACCTAGCTGAATTTCAGAAGGTTACTTACAGTACCTGGTGTTCCCAAGTGGTCCCCCATCTAAGTACTGGCCAGATTTGACGCTGCTCAACTTCAGTAAATGAACAAGATTTGGTGTTTTCAGCTTGATTTGACTGTAAGCCAAAACCACTGCGGGAGAACTGGACTCTTGTATTCTCACAAGAAGATCTAACATCCAAAGAAAGTCTTCAAAACCACATACCCTCCACAACTGATGGTCATTTAACAGAATCCAGAAGTGAATGAACAATTATTTTATCATTAAAAAAAAAAAAAAAAAAAAAATTAGTCTAATATTTATTATCAAACAAAGTTACATGCAGAGGAAGGGACATTCAATAAAGAACATGGTGAGAAAGCCATTTCTAAACCATTTCAATCATTTGTAGACCAAAATGGGTTAGAATCTGCTCCCTTACCCCATTCGTTTAGAAACTTACCGTAACTGGATCTTCTAGGGGATTCTTTATTTCATCAAAACGCGGAAAGACATTACCCCGACAAGCAAACCACATGAGTCGTTCAAATGCTGGAAGCCTTTCTCGGTTGATGACACCAGTAATGAATCTGAAAATAAGAACAGATTTGAGAAAGAGTAAGACAAGTTGAACTTGGTAAATTCAGGATAATTCTAATGTTGTACAGGTAAGCCTATACAAAAATTTTGTCCAATATGCTTCATGGCTTGGTAGCAAGTTTTGAATATATTTAATAAAAAAAAAAAAAAAAAAAAATGCTGGACTTTTCAAATTCATATTTTATTTGTTAGTGGTCACTCATGTTTATCTAATACAGACAGTACATACATAAAAACAGCCTCAGATTAATAGAACACCCCCACCACTACGCCAACTGACCACACAAAAGCGAAAACATTAGAACTCCTACTAGACAGACAAAATTATGAATACAGATTATCATCCGATGCCTGCTTAGACATAGAATTTTTACAAACTTACATACATATAGAATTATCTACAGTTTTAATATGCATGATACATAACTGACCAATGAGAATCAAACCACATACAATTGAAAACACCAAAGATCTGTTTTTTTGTCTATTTTCTCACAAAGTTTTAATAAAAGTGAAACATCTTAGATTGATAAATATTAACTATTTGTTCTTTATTTTATCATCCTACCAGATTCTGATCTACATCTGATTTTCAACATACACATTATATATATATATAAAATGGATTTTTATTTTTTTATCTTACATATATCCATATTTGAGTAAATCCCCCATTTATTTTAAGCACTATTTCCTCTACTAGCTTGTAAACTCAAAAAATGATCATGCAGGCTGGTAAATGAAATAAATACTGTTTAAAATAAGAAACTCTAATATGAACATTTCAGAATGTTTGGTTGTCAATCTGAGGACAGTGCAGAGGATTCAGAAAGAGTTGGAGGAGTCTAATGGTGATTATGAAGGTGTTTTGAGTGATCACTAATGATGGCAATGTTATACATCCACAGGGCCTCAAACTCAACACAGAGACTGACATCAAGTGCCTTGAGGAGGTCATGCTGCACTGGGTCAAGCGGGCTGTTGCTGGACAACATTATATCTGGTAATAGGTCTCTGCCCCAAGCCACACAAGAAGGAGAACAGTTATGGCTTTCAGGTAATTTCTGCAACTATATCGCCACTTATCTGGCACCTAACTCTCCAGACCGCAACCCCCTTGATTATTATGTATGGGGTGCAGTTGTGAGAGAGACAAAAAAAACTTCTTGTAACACCAAAGATGAACTGAAGACAAGGATTATGACAACATTCACCAACTTAAACAATGATACTGTCTAGAAGAGTTGCAGGAGATTCCAAAGTTGTCTGGAGACCGTGGTTAAAGCTAATGGTGATTTTATTGAATAAATTTACTCTTTAGTATTTCAAGATATTTTTATGTGATTTAGGTAAATATATCTGTTAAAATGAGATGTCAGTGTTATTTTCATTTTGGCATAATTTAGACTTCTCCATCGTACCCTGTATATAACCTCTCCCAAACACTTGACTGAAATAAGCTGTTTTCATCCAGTTATCTATGCTAAGTTCAAAATAAAAATGAATACCAAACCAATTGAAAAATTAGGCAGTAGAAAATGGCCAAGTAGAACAAGAGAAATAGTTTTCCCCAAGAAAATGTTATGAAGGAATTTTTTTTTCTTTAGGTTAAAATCAAAAATAGGTAAGCCAATCTTAAAACTTGTGTAGATTATGTAAATCTTTTCTCTGTAAATATTTAGAAAGCATTCCAATCATTTATTGTATTAATTTTTTATTAATTTTATGATGTTTCTAATCCAGGAATGAACTGTAAGAATGTCCCCCACCCTAAATTTATAGACAAATCCTATGGATGCAGGCTGGCTATTCTTCCTAACCACTTTTCAATCTTGTCTGCTATATTTTTGTTCTTTCTTGAAGTCAAAATGCTATAATCACTTGACTGTATCCCTTTTGCATGTAAACATAATTCTTACTTTAGGAAGTTTTTTGTCTTATTACAGTTCCTTTGCCTGGTTTTGATTTGCATCTAATGTCGTTTGCTTAATATTATTTTTACCCTGTTCTTTTTCTTTTGTTTCTTACTGAGAACTTTGTCAATTTCATTTGCTGAGAATTTTACCAATTACATCATATTAACAATGCCAGAACTAAATACCATTCCTCTGATTGGTGTCATTACACAGGTTTCTTTCAAAAATATGTGCATGCTGTGATATTATAAATAAGGCAGTTCAATAAGTTTAAACATTTCAGAAGTCAGTTATTTCATATATGGCAAATTATGATTTATAAAATCTGTTAAAATTTCATAATTAAAAATTGTGAACATGGCTAACTTCCCTTTATACATTGCTTAATTCCTTATACTCCGAAGCTGTGATCTAAATTCTAAGGTAGTTATCACTTTCAGGACAGAAAATGGCTTTATTTGAATACCTATTTTTATGTCCAGAATAGAAGTGTAGGTTGACATTAAGGATAGGCTCAGATAAAAGGTTAAGTTGGAAAGTACATTCAAATTTATTTACAAAACAAAAATGGAGAAAAGATTGGAATAAAATGACAAGTTGGGAAAAAATGTAGAAAAATAATTTTATTTATTAACAAATAATTTCTGAAAAGTTAAATAGAATTTTATAACAATTTTTTTAGGGTTTAAAAAATTAAGTTTTTCCTTTTTTATTTTTTTCAAAATTTATGATTGTATTACTCAGTCCAGGGTGGAGGTTGTTCTGACTGATTGAGAGAGAGATGCATTATTCCAATGTCTTATTTCAAAATCAGTCACATTGCATGAAAGCATGCGTGCATGCACATTAAATGGTTCAAGCATATGTCACTTGCACACAAAACAGACATACGTGCAAAATGATGAACATCTGATGACCAGAGAACCAGACTGTTCTTTTATAATGTAGATAGACACACACAGAGTTTATATATTAGATAAGCAAAATCTAATAATTTTCCGAAAATTATATTTAAAAAAAAAAAAAAAAAAAAAAAAAAAAAAGGTGGAAGGGGAGATCAGAATTTATAAGGATCAAATCTCTGTTACATACCCAAGTTGAACAGAATTGCCAGAAGCCATAGCAGAGTTATCAGACATCATTGCATAATGATCCTCCATATAGGTCTGAGGTTCATGCGCATGCTGTAAAAAGAAATAAAATTCAAAAACCCAACAATTATTTAGAAAAAAAAATAAATAAAAAATCATTGATTAGGTATTTGGAGTTTAAAATATTGACTTTAGAAATTACTTTTATTTTATTGGTTCAGAACATCCAGCCTGTATCCGTAGGATCTATCTATAAATTTGGGGTGGGGGATGTTCTTAGAATTCATTCCCAGATTAGAAGCAACATAAAATTAATAAAAGTTTAATGCAATAAATAATTGGAATGCTTTCTCAATATTTGCAGAGAAAAAATTTACATAATCTAAACATGTTTTAAGATTAGTTCACCTATTTTTGAATTTGGCCTGAAGAAAAAAAAATCCTTCATAAAATTGTCTTGCGGAAAACTATTTCTCTTGTTCTACTTGGTCATTTTCTACTTTTCAATTGGGGAAAATACAAATTTTTGGCATTCGTTTTTATTTTGGACTTGAATCCTATGATTTTTGTGTTCCAATACAATCATCAATAGGTTCATAGGCAGTAAGGCAACTTCTTAAAGTTCTTTTTAATGAAAAGAAGTCAGTTTTCATTTAATATAAATTTCATTTCATTTAATAACTAATTTCTTTCTAGTGAATTCTTAAAAATATGGCTCTTACTTCCAAGTGACTGCCACTGACTTGACTGGTTGGATGGATAGGTCTTCTCTCTCTCACTAGAACCAGGATTCTACTTATATAAGGCTGCAAGCAGAAATATCTAACTTCCAACCAAGTGTCACTTGATCTCTTATTTTGTTAACTTTTGGTCAAGTGGGTGGCTGCTTCAGAGACCCTAATCTCACAGACTTTATTGCTGGTCATAAAGTAAAAGATGCTTCAGACACAGATAACATCATTTAGGGCCCACTGGACTGTGTATACCCAAGTGGACATGTGAGGGATCACTTGTGGCACACCCGCTCATCCTTGGATTATTTTGGCATAGATAAATCATACAAATATATAGTCTCCACATATTCAAACTATACAGGCTAAATTTACAAGGATTAAAGCCTATGAAAATTTGAATTCATTCAAATGATTTGAAGATTATCCAAAATAGTTATAGCACTGAAAAATCCTTTTCTCTAAGATCAATGCTTGCTACAGTTTTCATTTGCAAACTTTAAAGAACGTAACAGTGCAGTGGCTCTGATGAAGTCATAATATATGAAATGTCATTTAGTGACTTGAAGCATTGAGAGAGTTAGAAATTCTAAGTGAAAGAATAAAGATACTAAACGGTAAAAATATAGAAGATTACTGTCTATACTTGTGTATATAAGCCTACCTCATGTATAGTGCAACCCCTGAATTTGTTATGTGAAAAACCCGATTTTTTCTATATAGCTCATATAAAATGTGATCCCAGCTTCTGAACAATACTAGTAGGCTTAATGTAGTCAACTATTGCAGTTCTGGACATATTTTATAGCAAATGGTCTTCATTCTTTTCTGTAAAAAGCCGAGAAAAACCACTTACTATAAAATATCTGATATGGCAATTTAGATGCTGTACTTTTGCTTTCATTCATACCTGATTACAGTAGTTCCTTTATCCTGGGCCTACCTCCCACATAGCCTAATTTTCTTCACTTTTGTCTCTATATGAAGATCAAAACCTCATCCGCTATGTATACCATTTAAAATCAACAAATACCTTATTCTAATGATAAAAGGTTTCCTATCTCATTTACATTCATCTTCATATCGCTGGAGTATTGCCTTTCCAATGACAACCTTTTTGTTGAGATTACTGGTAACATAATGCGCAATGTCCGTTCAGGTACATACTTCAGGTTATGATAATTCAAGTTATTTTAAGAAAAAGTACTCTATACACGTTTTTTGGTTTATTTTGTTAAAAAAATGTTTAAATGTAAGCTGTGGTGTCGAGTCATTGAAAAATGACTGCTTGTTAATCTCTTTAAAAAAAAAATTCATGTGTACAACCTCGTATTTTTGTGCCAAAAATTGATCCTAAAAACTCACACTATACTCAAATATATACAGTAGTTAACCAAATTGGAACATGGATGAAAGAGGACTGTTTAAAAATATTAACTATAACCTATAAATTGTTTATTAGGAAAGTATCAGTAGGACTTGAATCCAAAATAAACCTAGTAAGATTTAGTAAATTCAATACAATTGAATTTTCCTTACTCCATTTGTCAGCCAAACAAAGTTGTGGTAATATGATTAAATTAGAGATTGCAGCTGCTTAGAGAACTTTGTCTTTCTATTGTTCTTAACAAGAGAATAATATTCTTCAGGTGTTGTGTTTTATGGGATATCAACCTCAATGGGTTACTTAATGCTGACAAGGTTTTTACAATAGATTTGTATGAATATGTATTCTCTGTAAGAAATCAGTTTGTAGATCTGGTTTCATTGATGTATTCTTTTCAGATATACAGTTTGTAGAGAAATTTGTTTTATTGTCATTCTTATTTGGGCTTATATTTTTTGGTAGAGGCCATTACTACTTCTTCATTTTGAAATTTTAAACAAAGAAAAGCCACAAACATTTTTCATTATGTGCATTTTTATTTTTTTTTATATACATTTTTCTAAATATTTTTTCTCACTTTAATATATATATATATATATATATATATATATATATAAGCTAGTTTTTATAAACAGAAAAGCAACAAGTAAAAGACTCTTGCTATCTTAATTTCTCTAGTGAATGTCCTCTTAGATTATATATATATATATATATATATATATATATATATATATATATATATATATATATATATAAACACTTTGAAATGGGTAAATTGTCACCATTTTATATTTTTAATTTTGCACATACGTGTTTTTATCGACAGCACAATATAGTAGGGTCAGTTGGGCACAGCCTGTGAGAAAAAGATGCAATTCACTCCACCAGAAATTTAGAAATGGCATGCTGTACTGCTTGGCATTCGTGCTGGAAGCTGTAATATGAATATTTCAGAGTGTTTAAGTGTCAATTTGAGGACAGTGCAGAGAATTCGGAAAGAGTTGCAGGAGTCTAATAGTGATCAAGAACATGTTTGGAGTGATCACTAGTGATAATGACATTATACCTCCATTCATCTTCCCACAGAACCTCAGACTCAACATGGAGATTGACATCAAGTGCTTTGACGAGGAGGTGCTGCCCTGCATCAAGAGGGTGGTTACTGGAGGACCCTATCTGGCAACAGGACTCTGCACCATGCCACACAAGCTGGAGAACACTGTCATGGCTATCAGTAAGTTTCTGCATGTCACTCCTTACATCTGGCCACCAAACTTCCCAGACTGCAACCCCCTTGATTATCGTGTGTGTGTGTGTGTGTGTGTGTGTGTGTGGTGCAGTTGACTGAGACACCGACAAAACTCCTTGTAACACCAAAGATGAACTGAAGGCAAGGTTTATGGCAGCATTCACTGACTTAAGCAAGGAGACTGTCCAGAAAAGATCCAGGAGATTCCAAGGTCGTGATTGAAACCAATGACAATTTTATTGAATAAATTTACTCTTTAATATTTCAAGATATTTTTGTGCAATTTTGTTAAATATATCTGTCCAAATGAGATGTGTTATTTTCATTTTTGTGTAATTTAGATGACAATTTATTCATCACACTATATATATATGTGAAAATATATAGAAAATAGGTAGGAACTGGTTAGGTAAATAATCCAAAGTCCCTTAGTATTTTAGTTATTATTTTTAAAAAATAGTGCTCGATACAAAGTAGAGCATAAATATAATTATTTATTTAAAAATATGATTCCAAATCGCTACATAAGAGGTCTCATGTTTCAAAACTAGAGCCGAAAACTTCAATATAATCCTTTAAATTAAATTGAGTTGAAAGTAATATGGGCTCCGTTCCATCCTCAAGCGAAATTTTTGTTGGAACCACAACATTCCAACAAAAATTTCGCTTTAATATCATTTAACACATCCAAAACAAAGCTAATAACATTTCATCACTATTGAGCAGACCCTAAACCTGCAACAATCCTGAGAAGTTGTCATTCTTTGAAAAAGACTCCTTGCCTTGAATGTCTACTGGGTCTAAAGCTTACTCCTGACCTCAAGTGAAATGTGTATATTTGTGTTATCGCAAAAAAGATGGATCAGTTCATTGTATCACTCCAGAAAATCCTAACATCCGATATCATGATCTATCATTATAAGAGGCAAATCAGATGAGAATGGAGTATGGCTGCTCTTTTGGGTTGGTACTGTCCAGCCTCAACAGAGTTCCAAAAGTGACTATGTCACCTTGTGGGTGATGAATTATTCTTCATTCACCCTTCAACCTTCATACCACAGATGAAATGTTGATAGCTTCTCACTACTCTATCATGATTACCATGATGGATATTCAGATGCATTACATTCCTTAGTTCTACCAGCTTGGATCTTCAGATATGACCCTCTACCAGGCTATGCTCACAGTGGCAAATCATCCCCATTTCCTTCGTGTTCCTTTCATAAGAAGCAAGTTCCACTCAAACAGCTAGAACTGTTACTTTATGGAACAAACTCCCAAGATAATGCTTCTTTGACCACAGCAATCTTGATCTCTTCAGGTTCAGGGTTAACAGATAGCTATTCTACATATTCTCATAATATTTACTTATTTAATTCCTCCCCCCCCCCAACTACCTTACAATCTCACTCAGTAACCCTCTACCTTGAGACTTGGATTGGGTGAACAGAAAATAATAATAAAAATAAGAATTGAAATTGAAAACAAGAATAGTACCAGTCATAGTAGGTTCGCTTGGAATGATAAAAAGGAACACAAGAACACATTGAAAAAATCCATAAAAATCCCAGCTCAAGATAAATACAAAAAAATTGTCTTGATAAGTACAGCCCACACACAAAGAACTTCATCCATAGCAGAAATCAAAATATGATGATGAAAATAAAAATAAATATAATAAAATAATAAATATGATAAAAATACAATTAATAGTAATAAAAATAGTTAAGAGAACAGCACAATTTAAGAAAAGATAACGAAAAAACAGTGTTTGATAATGTTAAACAATATTTCAACAGAATGTCTTTTTCAAGTTGAAACAATTTTTATCAAGTATAAAAATATATAAATCTACAAAAAAATGATAAGTCTTTGTTGAAAACATTGCTTGTCTTGTAATGAAAAATGGCTGTACTGGTAATGAGTAACATTTATTTTGTAGATTTATATATTTTTATACTTGATAATAATTGTTTCAACATGAAAAAGACAGACCTTTTGAAATATTGTTTAACATTATCAAACACTGTTTTTTTCTTTTCTTTATCTCTTAAATCATGCTCTTCTCTTAAATATTGAAAAATATTGAAAGTTATGTCAATCATTTTGTTTAATAATAATAATAAAAAATTGACTGTGAATTTATATTTACAGCAGCAAAGAATCCTTGAACTTTGGTTAGAACTTCTTTCAATTCAACAAGATCACAGTAATTTCTTTTGAGCGCAACAGCATTTACATTCACTTCCCTCAATTCGGATTCCATTTTCTCCAAAGATGCCTGCAAGAGAATTCCAAAGAAAGTTTTAAACAAATAAAAACCTTAAATAGCAGGCAAATGAGTAATAAAAAAATTCAGATTTTTCTACTTATTTTCAATTTAATTATATCAACAACAAAAAAAGATTATAAAAATGATATTTCAATTCTGAAATTATAAAAAAGAAAAAAAGGAAATAAAACAAATGTTAGATTCTTAAATTTAATATTAACATTATGATTCTCTTTGAATTTGAGTTGAGCTTCCTTTCAATTGGAATTGTCATTATTTTTGCTTCTTTTCTCTTTGAGAAGTATGCTTGCAGACACTGTTCTGTATTCGATTTGTTCCCACAATTTATTTGCAGGCAAAATCTCCAGGAAATTATATAAACTCATGAACCTTAGAATACAATTTTACACAAGCTTTCACCGTCATAATAGAATCCTAGAAGTGGCCTTTACATAAGCTTTCACTGTCACAATATCTTATATGGTTGGGTATTTGGTAACTGCTGTCATAGTTTGGTAGTGGACAGTCAATTGTGCTGCTACATTAGTTAACATGGCTTTCTTGGGATCAATTTGTTAGAGTTACCCTGTATCTGCCTTTAGAGGAAAATCAAATTAATTTTTTTTTCACCAGAAGTAAGGTATCAACACAGTCTGAACTGACTACTTTTATTTTCCTCAGTAGGGAAACTTTACCAACTACTTGTCAGTGAAAGAGAGAGAAGTGATTGAGAAAGAAACTTCCAATTCTCAGCAGTTTCAGTCTGGCATGTTCACTAAGAGGCAAAACTTCTCACTGAAAAGTATTAGATATAGAAATTCTGTTTACAGGATATACTTCATCCTTTTGCTAATTGGTTAATTCATGATTGAATGAAAAGGTATATAAACCACCAAATCTTTTGTCTTCTATTTTGTGATAGCCAACACCTTTTTTTCTTTTTTTTTTTTCCTCTTTCTTTGTCTTTATCATGTTACAGGTTCCTAAATTGGGACTTGCAACATGACACCCAAGTGTGACTGTCAAATTACCCTGTATCATTTGTTGGTTTATCTTACCTTCAGTAAGGATTTTGTTGGTGAATCTTCTGAACTCCAGGGTATTAGATATTGATATATCATATTACAGATATATGAATATATTTTAAGACACTTATGTTTATACATTCTTTTTATAGATACAAATATTTAAGTAAATGCCCTGTTTTTAATAAACAGTATTAATAACATTTACCGGCCTGAATACTGTTCATTATAAACAGAGCATTTACTTAAATATTTGTATGTATAAAAAGAATGTATAAACATAAAAATGTCTTAAAATAATTGTTGGGCTTTGTCCATTTCATAATATATGAATATATTTCTAACAACGCATGAAGTTGTTTATTAATTAGATTGCCCCCTCCACCACAAATGAAAGTGATAATCATTTACCACCCCAAAAAGTTTGTGTTCTGTGTGCGATCTGCCAAAGAAAAATTACCAAAAAGTAGTTAGCAAAAATCTACTTCAATGACTAGAATCTATGCTAATGTTCTACCCTCCCCTGAATGGCGTGACCAATCAGAAAGATCTCTTGATGAACCGAAGTTGTTGTTTTTCGCTTATAAAGGCAGAAAGATTTTTTGAGCTGAAGAGCGGAACACGTTTTTTGCTCGTGAGACGTGAAGGTTGGACGCGTGACCCCATTTTGTCATTTCTACTTTGTTTGTTGGACTGTTACGACTGGCTATCGTTTGAACTGCGATTTGGCTATAAGTGTTGCGGTCGAGAAACAGAAGAAATCTATTGCAGTTGCTACTATAAGTTGACAGTCTTTTCTTTACTACAACAAAACCTTAAAATTTTTTTTCAAATAGCTGTTTCAATGCAAAGAAAGACAAATTTTAATGCCACTAGAGATTTACCCTGTATTTTTGATTCACACTGTATACCAACAACTGTAGAATGATGACAGCTTAAGAATTGTGATAAAAAGCAACACAAATAAGAAAAAAAAAGTCAAGATACAAGCAAAATAAATGAAAATAAAATTCTGTCTGTTCACAGATGAAATTCATATTTAATTATGCAATATTACTACTTACTTCCAAGTCTACCATTTCCTTGGGTGGAGGAGCCTTAGGGGTCAGGTCACTTTTGTCTGCTTTAAGTCCCTCAGTGTTCATTTCCTTCTCAATGTAGCCTGAAAAGTGATTGAGGGTAATTATTTCTTTTTGGTTGGACAATGTTTTTCTTTTTTAAAAATCCACTGTTTTAATTAGATAATGAGGAAAGATAGCCTGGAGAATTTAACACTGATAAGACATATTGCAAACAAGAGAAGCAGGGTGAAGAACTGCAAGAAACCTACTTGACAGGTTTGCATGACTGGATGGCAGAAAAAAAAAAAAAAAAAAAAAAAAAAAAAAAAAAAAAAAAAAAAAGAAAAAAAAAAAAAAAAAAAAAAAAAAAAAAAAAAAAAAAAAAAAAATAAAAAAAAAAAAAAAAAAAAAAAAGAAAAAAAAAAAAAAAAAAAAAAAAAAAAAAAAAAAAAAAAAAAAAAAAAAAAAAAAAAAAAAAAAAAAACAAAAAAAAAAAAAAAAAAAAAAAAAAAAAAAAAAAAAAAAAAAAAAAAAAAAAAAAAGAAAAAAAAAAAGAAAAAAAAGAGAAAAAAAAGAGAAAAAGAAAAAAAAGGAGTTGTAGAGTTCACCTTCTGAATGAAAATAAAAGATTTCTTCTATATTCCCTAAAACTTATTCTTTAATTCATATGTAGGCTATTTAAATAATGATCAAATAGTTGCAATAAAAAAAACAAAACAGAAAAACAAATATAAACTAGTGAAAATTAATGGCAATATTTTAGTGGTAAAAATAAAGAAAATAAAATTAAGATGTATGGGTGTTGCATTTTTAAGTTTCTTTTTGCAGATCATACAATATTACGCATGTCATATCATATTAATATGACATGTAATATAACACATGTCACTTCCAACAATTAGACCCAATTTGTAATACTAACATTTCAAATATTCACTGTATATACAGATGCTATATAATATACATGATATTCCACTCAACCAATAAGAACAATACATTAAGTTTTAAAATTGATACATTGATGTCAATATACATATCATGTCTACACAACCAATGACAACATTAAATATTAAAAAAAAAAAAAACTGAACTATAACTATTGTGTTTGTGGTTGTACTTATCTGTGTCAAATAAGAACAAACACACAATCCAAACGTTTATACATTTTATTTACTATAGATATAAAACATGACCAGTGGATTAGTGGTAGATTGATAGCTTGATACACGACATGTGAGGAAAAACTTTTTTTTATCTTCGCCACATTTTTAGAATGAAAATTTGCTTGTGCTTCACCAACTTTTATAGAATAAAAACTACATTGAAAAATAAAAAAACAGAGTGAGGGTTAAAGAGAGCGAAGTGCAGATTCAAAGTCAGAACATTATCATTGATAACTCTCTCCTCCAATTGGCAGACCCTACTTACTATATTCTTAATACTTGATATAATGTAAAATATCACAATGATAAAAATCGGGCAATAATTATTTATAACTATTTATACGGGGACTCAAGTATGCAATTACAAGTAATCCATAATAATAATAATAGTTCTCAATAATGTTTCCTTTTTCTCATTCTCTCACACTCACTAACCACTTGCATCTTAGTGACTTTATTGCTTTGCTTTAGGTGTTCAAATTGTCACAGTATTTAATATTGTTGAAGTTATTGCTAACATTTTTGTCAAGATTTACAAACTCTACATTTCATTCAATTTCGCAAACCAATCAATAAAATACTTTGACAGAAAGCCTACTTTGCAGTTTAATAATTTGTTTAAGATTAATTACGACTTCATAGTAAACAATATTCTTAAGAAAATTTCTTTCCCCGTCCTTTTAACAGCAAAGAACAAATTCTTAGGATTTCTTACTCTTGAGTATGCAACATACAATTAGTCATGTGTAAATATTTATTTCTGGAGCCAAATTCCAACATTTTGGAGCATTCATGTAAATGCAGGGGAAACTGGATTTGTGTGTGTGTGTATATATATATATATATATATATATATATTTATTACACACATGCACAAAAGATATGCAAAAAACAATGTTGCATTTTTATTAAATAAATATTTATTTTACTTATTAAATTGTTTTTAAAATGGTACCAGTATTTTGTAATAAATAATAAAACTTAATTTTCAAAAAAAAAAAAAAAAATAAAAATAAAATAAAAATAAAAAAATAAAATAAAATTAATGAAGATTACTAGATTATGCTCCCTTAGTAAAACCAACTGTACTTTGTACCCACTTACCTGTTTGCACTTCTCCCCAAATTTTGATTGGTCAATTAATTCATAATAGATAGATATGCAGTGGTAATAATCTTGTAAATACAAAATTTGGAAGTCGATAAAAATCAATTGTCCTGGAATGCTAATCGGCTTAATTATTCCAGTTCATTTTGGAAGAGAAAAAAATAAAATCATTATTTTATTTCAAAATATTTACTGCACTAAAATAATGTACTAAGTTTT
The DNA here is from genome assembly GCA_903632075.3 of Acanthosepion pharaonis. Taxonomy (NCBI): domain Eukaryota; kingdom Metazoa; phylum Mollusca; class Cephalopoda; order Sepiida; family Sepiidae; genus Acanthosepion; species Acanthosepion pharaonis. Next base: position 2,384,219 of record CAHIKZ030002446.1, read on the forward strand.
TCAATGAGTTATCCACATTGTAGGGCTGGCTAAAAAGAATGTCGAGGGAGATTCAATTATACAGTCTGATAAAAAAAAAAAATGTCGAGGGAGATTCGATTATACATTATTAAATGTTGTGGAGGAGATTCATTTCTATTTTTGTTTGTTGTATTTTACATCTTATGAACATTTTAATAGGTTATTTAATGACAATGAAATTTTTACGATAGGTTCGTATGAATAGAATATGTATTCTTTGTAAGGAATCAGTTTCTAGATCAGGTTTTATTGATGTATTTTTATAAAGAGGTTTTTTACCGAGAGTCAAATGTATTGCTGGTAATATTTTTCTTTTTAAAAAATGTATTGCTGGTATTTTTATCATAAAAATCTATTATTTTACTTTCATAGTGTTTTGACCCAACTTTAAGGGGGAGTACTATTTGCCCATAGCTGGGTCCCTAACAGGTGCTACCAACCAGGGTCACGGTGGACCTGGGAACAGCAGCAATTAAGAGCTGATTTCATACTCCTCAAAACCTCCAATCTCCTGATCAGAGGCCTTGCTGCCAGGTAGTTTTTCATCATACCCAGAACAGAATCTAATTATAGGCCTAGATCAAAAAATAAAATGTGGTGGAAATTCAAATGAAATTAAGAACTCACGCATTTTTCTCTGCATCTCTTCACATCGTCGTACCTCATTAACAAATTTTCTCTGGAAGGCATTTACATGAGGATTCAGCTGGAAAGAGAGAGAAACGAAAGCAAGATTTTAGATGATGAAAAAAAAAAAAAAAAAAAAAAAAAGAGAAAAGCAAAAAGAAAATAAAAAGAAAACGATTATTAAATTCATTCCGTGAAAGCCAACGCAACTATGATTTTTTTATGTACAAAACCAGTGTTTTTTGCATTAGATATTTCTTTTTACTCATGCAAATAAATAAGGGATAGTATTCTATAATTAGTATTTAATAGTTATCTCCCTTGAAAAGAAATCACAAATATCTTTGTTCATCTGCAAATCCCCAGAAAGAGCATTCTTGCATTTCAAGAGTGTGCAAATTCAATGTAAGTGGCTCTAATCAGAGTCATATTTATGGAAAGTAGCACTCTTGGCAAGGCACTAAAATTAAGCCCCAATCTGAACATTTAGTACCCTACCAAAGTGCAAAGTAGATATGCTAGTATTTAGCATAAAAAAAGAAGTGTTTATTATGTTTCTTAATTCTCAAGAACAAAAAAAAAAAAAAAAAAAAAAAAAGTATCAATTCACTTTCATATGTTTATGTTTTATTCCAATTCTAATAATCGTTTTTTAAAACCATAAACATTGCCAAGATTATATATATATAAAATCATTATTATTATTATATATGTGTGTGTGTGTGTGTGAATAGATATATTTTAAGAAATTTCTATGGGATAAACATCAAACGTGGCATTGAATCCTCCCGTATTTGTAGATCTAAAGAAGATTGTCCGGTAGCGAGCAAATGCAGATCTACCAGTGTTATATATCAAGCAATCATTTCCCACCAAAGAAAATATTAAAAAAAATTGTTTATATTGGAATTTCTGCAGGGGAATGGAAACAAAGATTTTATACCAATAGGAACTAATTTTCTAACCCACAACTAAAACACCAGACATCTCTTTCAAAGAAATTTGGGGAATTTATGAGAAAGGTTTGAACCTACAGATAGTTTGGAAGATTATAGGTTCTGCACATACTCCTAATAGTTTTAAAAGTAGGTGTGACATATGTTTAGAAGAAAAAAATAAAATACAATAACCAAAGCCAGCTATTGAATCAGAGGAATAAATTTGTGTTAAAATGTTGGCATAAAAACAAATTCAAATTTCCATAACGTAGGTTTTACTTAATTAGCAACTGTATTTTCATAATATTTACTCCCCTCTCTTCAAATGTCAAATGTATAACTAATTCTAATTTCTATATTCCCCTCTTTACACTATATTAATTATAATTTATAAATTTTTCCCCTACTCTAAGAACTCTTTGCTTTAATCCCTTATATCCTTTTATCTATACATTTTTATGTTATTTTTAAACCCCTTTTTATTCCTCTCTTAGTTTTAAATTAATATTTCATTCTTCATATAACCCCAAATTAATGTCATAAGGTTAATATTCAGGTTTAATTTTATAAAACTTCTTCCCTTCAAGACAAATACCTTCAACCCTCCCCTCACCTCTGTCTCAACCCTTTCGTCTAACTGAAACATTGAAATGGATAAATTCTGTAGCTTCCACAGTTAAATTTCTATTTCTGACACAAACTCAGTCCACACCGTGGTTGATAAGGCAGACAATCGATATCTTCTTCTGCTGAAATAGACTATTCCCTATATGAGGTGATTTGGGAATTCATTGTTTATTAATTATTTGTTCTGTAATAATAAATACAAGGAGTTCTTTTTGTGGATCAGTTTTAACATTTTATATTACTAGGATCCATATGGATTATATACCAATGAATTTGTTACCATTTTCCTTTTTTATGTGCTGTGTTCTTTCAGGACGTAGGCGATCATGGCTCTCCACTTCCTCTATCCCTTGTAGCTCTCAATAAGTTTCTACATTCTGTCATGCACTTGCAAGCCCACCAGGCACGTCATGCACAACTTTCCCTTGTCTCTTTTGCTCTATTCAACCTGCGAGTATCAGATTCTCCAGGCCCTCCCATCTCATTACATGTCCCAGAAATTTCAGCTGCCTCCTCCTGATGTTAAGTATAAGTCTCTTCCTTGTTTGCATTCTCTCCAAGACTTCATTGTTGCTTACAGGCTTGGTCCATGATATCCTCAGCATCTTCTTTCTGTAGAGCAACATCTCTGTTGCCTCGAGTCTTCATCTTTGAGGAGACCGTCCAACATTTGCTGTCATAAATGGGGACAGATGACATGAATGTGTGTGTGGGGGGGGGAAAAAAAAACAAATAGGAAATGTAACCATAAGTTTTATGCTAACAGTTTCTTTCCTCAGACTTCTCACTTGTGGAACTCCCTTCCAGCTCTGTTTTCCAGCCAAATTCAAAAATTTAAATGCAATGTCAATCACTATCTACAATCATTCTTTTGTTCTTGTTCTTTAGTAATGTTTCCGTTCTTAATTCTCCCACACCCAGTAACCCCTTGGGGTGAAATTGATATTAAATAGCACAAGAATTAGCACCTTTCTTCATTCCTTGCCGCCAATCCAATAATCTTTTCGCACTGAACAAATAATTTATAGTGTAATATTTATTTTGGCATTAAGCACTAAATCATTTGTCAACATTTAATGCAGACAGATTGTAAGTGTTGAATGTTGCCAATGACATTTTCTTGACTTCAATGTTGAACAGCATTAATAAATTTGCATCAGCGAAAGCAAGGGAAATGCAGTTTTAGACCTTTCCTTGCTTGCACGTTTCCATTTACAAGATGTAATGGATTGTTGTCTAAATTAAGCAAAAATGGAAATAATACTGACATTTCATTTTAAACAAATGGGCTTCAACCACAGCCTCCAGATGACTTCAGAATCTCCTGCAACTCTTCTGGAGGGTCTCCTTGTTTAAGTTGATGAATGCTGCCATAATCCTTGCCTTCAGTTCATCTTTGCTGTTAAAAGGGGTTTTCTTGGTCTCTTGCCCCACACATAATAATCAAGGGATTGCAGATTGGGGAGTTAGGTAGCTAGATGTAAGGGGTGACGTGGTCGCAGAAATATGACTGGGTTTTCTTGCTTGTGCAGAGTCCTGTTGCCAGACATAAGGTCTTCCCATAGATACCCTCGTGACTCAAGGCAGCACTACCTCCCCTCAAGGCACTTGATGTAGGCCTGTGTTGAGTCTGAAGCCCTGTAGGAAGATGAATGGAGGCATAACTTTGCTATCACTAGTGATCACTCCAAACACATTCATAATCACCATTAGACTCATGCAACTCTTTTCAAATCCTGTAACACTCTTGTCAGATTGACACCCAAACAATCTGAAATGTTCATATTGGAGATTCAGGGACGAATGCCAAGAAGTACAGCATGCAATTTCCAAATTTCTGGTGGAGCAAATTGCCTCATGGTGCTCTTTTTCTCACAGATAGTGCCCAACTAACCATACTATACTGTGCAGCCGACAAAATCAAAAACAAAATACGCAAAATTAAAAATATTAAATGGCGACAATTTACCCATCGCACCCTGTATGTGCTATGTCAGGACATAGGAAGTTGTGGAAAGCCAGGATCATCTAACCTTTGTGGCCCTTAGCAGTTTTTCTTTCTTTGCTAAGGCTTCTGCCCCTCTTTCTGTCATCCATTCAAACAAGATTGTAAGTGGCTCACTGCTTTTTCCTATCTCTCTTGCCCTTCATAAGCCCTGCAAGAATGAAATTTTTCAAAGCCATCCTTTGTTAGGTGTCCAAGGAATTTCAGCCGTCTGAGTAGAAGTATTCTTTCCATTATCATTTTCTTTAAGACTTCTTTGTTGCTGACTCTCCTTCCATGGAATTCTCAGCATCCTTCTGTAGAACCACATTTCTGCTACCTTCAGTTTTCTCCTCATCCAAAAAATTGTCCAGCATTCACTGCCATATGGATGCATAACACATCATAATCAAGCCTACTTTCCTTCGTTTCTAATGAAATTTTTTCCGTTTTTCAGCACCTTGCTTAGCTTTTGGGATGCTTCTTTCATCCAATACATGTTCTAATTCTAATCATCACTTTTTAAAACAATAAATATCGCCAAAGAGTGAAGATAGTTTTAAAAAAAAAAATAAAATAAAAAATAAAATAAAACAGCATCATGGGAAAAACTATCCTTTTGACACAATGTCTTATTGCGGCCATGCTTGTCCATGTTTACCATTTTACTTACCTGAGTTTTAAGTCAAATGTGAAAATTCAGAAAATATTTTCACCTGGCAAAATTTCCTATCAGGATCAGCAATGGTAAATAATGACAAGAGGTTGGATGATCGATGACCAACCTGTGCAGAGATTGTTTTATTTTAACTGAAGAAAAAAGAAAATGGTTACTTACATCTCTGAATTGTACCATGCCAAGTTCTCCAAGTTCAGAGACAACTGCATAGGCAGCCTCAGACTGCAAAAACAGTTGACACAAGGTCATCTCTTCACTCCTAAACATCGACATCTTGTGGCTTTCAAGTTAATCCCAAAGTTTTCAGCAGTAGTTTTTCATTAATAAAAAAATAAAAAATATAACAGGAACACCTAAAAAAGAAAAACAAAAGTAAATTTTCACATCAACAAAAATATAAAACACAAGTGCAAACAAACAAAAAACAAACAAAAAACAAAACAAAAAAAAACAAAAAACTAAAACACACGCAAGACGTTTAAAATCAATGTGTTTTTCACTGCAAAAATATACTAAAATTTCCTATACTGGTCACCAGATTAAGCAAGAAAAACAATTTTTAACTGAAATTTTGAAAGTTCTAAAAAGGATTAAAAAAAAAAAAAAAAAAAAAAATTTTTTAAAAATTGTTTGGTCTTTCCTCTTAAGTTTTTGACAATAAAACTTTGTTTTTATTAAGTTTGGGGCATTTTTTCATCAGATATGCTTCTTTTTTTTTTACCTATTTAAAATATAATTACCGGAGGACTGAACTGAATTTGATATTAATGAAGAACCTTTGCTCTAACATATCTGATCTTGTGCCCCAGCTGTTCATTGCGAGGTTCTCAACAAAATCCAAAAAAGGATCTGCAATATAATCAATCCTGACTTGGCATCTCAACTCCAGTCACTTTCTCATAGATGTGATGTGGCTTCCCTCTGTCTTTTCTACAAATATTTCCATGGCAACTGCTCACCCCGGTGTCTCAACTACATAAATTTAATCAAGCTACTAGACTGACATCTAGGTTCCACCCTAGTTGAAATGTAACTGCCACTTCTCAAAAAGCTTCTTTTCTCACACTTCCCACCTGTGGAATTCCTTTTCATTTACTTTCTTCCCTGATAACTACAGTCTTCAAAAATTTAAATGCAACATCAATCACCATCTTCTGATGTCTTAAACCCCGTTCATCTTATTCTTTCCTCATTCCTCCTACAGTTTTTCTCCCCTTATGAACCAGTGGCATTCCCAACTTGCTTGAGGTAAAATGCTTAAAAAATAAAAATAAAAATAAAAAAATAAAGAAAAATAAAAAGAAATAAGAGAGTTGATCTGTGGTGACCCCAACATGTACTGGGTTCAGCATCTTAAGCTTTGTACATGGTGCTATCTCAACTGGAATTGGTACACTATATTGGTCACTGCTAGTTTAGATTTGATTGGGTTATTTCGGTATAAAATTATATATTATATCACACACATATAACACCCACACAGACTAAAGAATAAAATTTTCTTCAATTCCAGTTTCTCTATAGAAAGAAAAACAAATAAAAATTCAGAATAACCTTTTGGGAAATTAATTTTTAAGATTATTTTTATGGCATATCAACCTTTTGCCAGTTATTTAAAGGCAGGAAATATTTTTAGATTGCAAAAATCTTTGAGAGATAAGAATTTACTGATACAAGTCCTACTAAGTAACCCATAGCTGGGGAGAGACAAGGTGGATTTATACATTTTCCAAGGCTATTTGCATAAAAGTGAATATAACAAATCCAACTGGAATTGGAACTAGAGTATTCAATTTCCAATTCCAAGCCATTATCCATAACACCATCTCCATATGCAAGCTCACAGCACCTGCTATTCCCAAGCAGTCACCTATCTAGGTACTGACCAAGCTCAACATTGCTTAACATCAGTGATCAAGCAGGTGTTTCAATGTGATATGACAGTAAGCCATGAATTTTAAAAAACTCAAATGCTACTAATAATACTACTAGTCTATATAATGTCTTTTTTAACTAATGTTCATCCAATAGAAGGCCCAAGAGCCACTCAAGGTAGGTTACTGAATGCGGTAGTTGGTATGGACATAAGATGGAGAAGGTGAAGATTATGACGACATTGATAACGACTGACCCTAGAATTTGAGGAAACATCCATGCCGAATAGTGGTTCTTGGGAAGAAGCTGAAACTTCCTTCTTACAAATGGAATATGAATGAGGGTCATCTGACCATGTGGACGTATCAATGCAAGTCTTAACTGTAAAAAATCTCAACTGATGAAACTAAAGGATGGCACTCATCTGTCATGGAAATAACATTTGTGGGGAAGGGGTTATAGTCTGGAAAATAAGCCATCACCCACAAGGCCCTGTAAATGGTTTTGAATTCTGTCAAAGCTGGAAAGTAAAAGTTTGGCAACTCCAGTATAGATATTTTTTGGCCTAATCTCACTTTTGCAAAGATAGAGCAAGTAGATTCTACAGTGGTACAAGGAGCCAGCCATTTTTCCAGCATGGGCCATATTTCTTGGTGGGGGGTGTGAACTTTAGTTTCAATAGACCAGAGATTTTCAATTGTAGGAGTGCCACAACAATTTTTTTTAAAAAGATCTGATAAGAGTCCATGTCTGGTTTAAAATGTCAGTAGTTTCTCTAGGTAAGTCAAAATTCAAAGTTGCCAAGAGAGAAATCATAACAGTTTAAATAGGATCTAATGGCCCAATCCACCCTGGGCAGGAGGGGGATACAAGTCTATGCTCCTGCTGATAGGAACAATCCATTAAGTTGGGGAGGGGGGATAACTGGTTATACCAGTTACAATGAACAATAGTTAACAATCTAATTAATTATTTTCAAAAGAAGTCCAAAGCAAAGTACATGTCAGAATCATTCTAGATTAAGTATACGAGTATATCTGTAGTAATAAATGAACGTATATATAATATAAAAAGATAAAATGCATTTGAAATGTCTGAACTCATGAAAAGATGAAAACTGGATAAAAATCTTATTGAACAAACTTTAAATTTATTGTATACAATTTTTTTTGTTTTCCTTGACAAGATATTCTGATAATTTATATTTTTCAAATCCAGTTTAAACTTTTAAATCATTTCATCCCATGCAAAGCAATAAAGCCACGAAGACACAAGTGTGAGAGAATATGAGGAGCAGTGGGGGGTGGGGGGGAGAAAGAACAGGAATTAAGATGGGAGATAATGATTGACATTGCTTTTAAATTTTTGGAAACCAAAACAAAAAGCCAGAGAGTTTCACAAGTGATAAATGCAAGAGAAGAAACTGCTAACATAGAACTTACAGTTCTAGTAATAATATTTATTGATTAAATAAGAACTAACATTAAATAATGGTAGATTTTAATCATTGAGTATTAAGTGGGGATGATGAAGTGAGAAACATGGCAAAAAGACTTGGTGGAAGTGGGGGTCCCACTCAGCCATGAAGAATACTGTGAAGCAGTCAAAGAGTCCCACTCTGTATTGCAATGGACAATGACAGAGAGAATAAAATATGGTTTCATTCTCTTTCCAAAAGTACTAGAGCAGTTTCTGTCTGAATTTAAACTCTACTCCCCAATTTCAATATACCGAGTGTAACAGTAAAATTGTCTATAAGTTAGATTAAGCTTTGAACTGTTGTATCTGAGAAATGATTAAAGATATCTTACTGGAATTCTCCAAGGTTTTTATAAGAATTGTGATGAAAACAATCATAAACGAAAATGTCATATTCATTTAGTAGTTTTTAAGATATTAAATATTATGAGGAATGGATAATTATCACATGCTGTTACATGATTTGGACAAGTTTGCTTTTGCACCTGGTACATGCTGTTAACTGAAAGTACATCATCATCATCTATGTGACATGGGGGATAATGGCTCTCCACAATGGTCTAGTGCTCCTGCTATACATTTCAAGATCATTGATAAAATCCAAAGAAGAACCTGCAATGTTATTGATCCTGACCTGGTATCTCAGCTTCAGTCATTTTCCAAATTGCCCGAATGCAAATTCCCTCTAGCTTTTCTACAAATACTTTTATCATAACTTTTCTGATGAACTTTACTCTATGGTACCTAGACTATATGAATTTAAGTGTAGTACTGGATTGGCCACAAGATTTCACTTTACAATTGAAATAGCTAGATTTAACTAAGTTCTATGCTAATTGTTTTTCTTCTCTCTCTCTCTATATATATATATATATATATATATATATATATATATATATATATATATATATCTCTTCTGTTGTACTTCATGCTTGTGGAACTCTTCTGGTATCTTGCATTCCATTTAATTTTGAACTTCAAAAATTAAAATGCAATATCAATCGCTATCTTCTGTCTTCTTAATTCTTCTTTTATTGTTCTCTCTCCTTAATGTTTCTTTTTTTTTTTCTTTCTTTCTTATATTCTTTCACACCTGGAGTGAGATAAAAAAAAAAAGAAAAAAAAAAAAAATTCTCGTCCTTAGTAGCTGTTAGTCTTTGCTATCTACATCTCGAAAAGAAAAAAATTGAAGAAATTTTAACCAAATGCGACTGTATTTTTATTTTTTTTTGCACTCTCCCACCAACTCCTGGGAGAGGCTCTCTTTCTCTCTCACTACCCATCCCACCGTCTCTCACCTCATAAATTCAAACATCAAGATACACCATTAATTTTTGATCATCTTCATGCACTGAACAGGTTTAAACCAAATTTGAAAAATGTACACTGGCCCAATTGGGAAGAGAATTGATTTCTCAAGTTTCATGTTTGTTACATTTACCATTGCCTAAAATTTATGACTAAAAAAACATTGATTTACCTTGTGTTCACTATTTTCTTGGCAAAAATAATTTCCAGTATCACAAACTATTTCAAGTTATTTGTGTTTCTCTGATACACTTTCAACATGGCAGTCAACACCAAAGTAATCATAGCATGAAATATTATCATTAATTTATCTTAAGTACACATCGCTAGTAATCTTTGGACTGAGATAAAACTTACCCAAAAATGATAAGAACTAATGTAAACATTTCTAAACAGATTTTAAGAACAAAAATCACTCCAAATACATACAGATAAGCTACTTCCGTTTTATTTCATTACAAAGTTACTTATATTTACACTATTTACGTTGTTTGGACTATTGTCCCCATCTTTATTGTCATATTTACAATGTTTCAGCCACTGTACACTTCGACCTTCTTCAGGTGATATACATTGGAATTTTGAACTACACCCTTTATTTTGTCCACATGGGTAGATTGTTCTAGTTCTGTGTCAAAAATTGGCCACTTTTAGAAATATATTATATATGTGCGTACAACACTCATTTCAATCAATTTATCAATTTATTGATTTCTGAAATACAGCAAACTATTAGCTTGGAATTAAAAGTAAAATAAAAGCTTCAAGAAAGATTTTTCATTTTAAACCTTATTTATATATATATAAAATGCTGGGTTATGATTGGTTATTTTATATATTTATTAGTTTCCACACAAGTAGGAAGGGAAAGAAGGCAGAGGGTAAGTAAGGAAACTAAGAAAAGCAGACAAAAGGAAAACAAAGAAAATATTGTGATAAAAGAAAGACAAACTGGCTTTCTTCAGTTTTATTACTCTTTTACCACTTTGATCTTTTGAAGTGGGTAAAGTTTCATTTTATATATTTGTTTATTTTCAAGTCTAATGGGGAAATGGGGATACTTTGGTATTTTTATTTATTTCATCATAGTTTTAAGCAGGTTACTAAGTATTTAGTCATTTACTAAGCAGTACTTAGATAAAACAAGACAAAGTACAGAGCACTCAATGAGGATAGAATTCATTACTCAGTCTTAACCAATCTAGTGAGAAAAGCTCGCTAACCATTACACATCAGGTTGCTTAAGAATTTAATAAAAGCAGTATTGTTTTGAATTTATATGACTTAAGATTGTTTTTCATTATTTTTATACTGCCATGTACTGTCAGGATTTTGGTGATAATAGCTCTCCACACCTTCCTTTTGTAATATCTAAATTAACATGACTTTGTGGAAAGATAGTGAAGCAGTTTTCCCACCATTACTTCTCCACATTTTTGAGTCAAGAGTAACTCTTCTAGACTTGCTACTATCCAAGACTAGACAGACTTGTTTACTCTGCTATTTAACCTATAGTTGGGGGGAGGGGTAGAAATGGATTCACGGATTTCCTCAAGAGCATTTGTGTGAAAGTGAATGCAACAGGCTGTGCCAGAATTTTAAACTGCCTTCAATGATTCCACTTTCCATGCTGATAATGGTAATGCTAGCCACACACTGAAGACACACATGTTCCATAATGGTTACGAAATTGAATACTGCTGCCATATCTACTCTGGGGCTCCAGATTCTTTAGATTCTTGAGAAAATTCCAAGAATTATCTTTAATGTTATTAATCCTAACCTGGAATCTCAAGTGCAGTCACTTTATCCCCAATGTGACGCGGCATTGCTCCGTCTTATCTCAAAAATATTTCTATGGAAATTGCTCTTTTCCTCCATAGTGCCTCAACTGCATGAACTCAAGCATGCTACTTGATTGGCAACTGGGTCTCACTGAACTTGCTAAATGCAACTATCACTTCTAATGGTTTCTTTTCTCTCACTTCTCGCCTGTGGAACTCCCTTCCGATGTCTTACTTCCTTGCCACCTACAATCATCACCATCTTCTATTTTCCTAAAACCTGTTATTTTGTTGTTTTCCTCACATCGCTTTATTGTGTCCTAGTGACATTATCACCTTGCTTGGAGTGAAATAATTTAAAAAAAAAAAAAAAAAAAAAAACTTTATTAAATGTGTATACAAATCTAACAGCAAATATGAATGTGCATGCATTCAATAAGACATACTGTCAAGAGGACATTTTTTTCTGCCATGACACAGGTTTTTTGTTCGTTTTTTTTAAACTACCTTCACTCTTTGGCAATATTTATGGTTTTAAAAAGCAGTGACTAGAATTGAAATAATACCAAAAAACATATGAAAGTGAATTTATACGTTATTTTTGTTCTCTAGAATTGACAAAAATATTAAACACTTTATTAGATTATTAAATTATCCTTGTAAATAAACAAAGTTTGAATCAATTGGCAATTTGCTGATGTTTTGCCAACCATTCTAATAATATAAGTAAATTGTGTTTATTATTTTTGTTGTCAAATTTCAACATGAAAATGTATAAATTCACTTTCATATGTTTAGGTTTTATTTCAGTTTTAATTATCACTTTTTAAAAGAAATATTTCCAAATAATGAAGGAAGGTAAAAAAATCATAGCCAAGAGAAAATGCATCCTTTTGATACACCATGTTATTGCAACTATGCAAATCCATGTTTGCCCTCAACAACTATAGGAAGTGTGTGTAATATATATAATTCTTAATTCTTGCCAATACGTTTTGTCTTTCAACTTTATCAGGGCAATGAAAGGTAAATATTTTGTAGCCATAGATACATCAAATCCAAAATTTAAAGAGACACTCCTGCGTAAGCCTCTTTCCGGATATTGGTAACTTCCTTTTTACTACGAGTTTGTTTTTTGTTTTCCATGTCAGCAATATTGTTAAATAATAATAATTCTGAAGACAAAATGGTTTAAAAATATCAATTGGAAAAAATTCCTTAGTTCTTGCTGACGTGTTACCAATATCGAGAAAGAGGCTTATGCAGGAGCATCTGTTTTTTAAATTTTTGATTTGAGGTAACTATAGCTACAAAACATTTTGCATTCATTGATTTCCTTGATAAAGTTGGAAGACAAAATGCTTCAGCAAGAACTAAGAATATATATTAATGCGTATTTGGGCAGCAACCTTTCAAGCATGTTTCATTGAAAATGGCTGACAAGGAAGATTTAATTAATGTTTTATTGAGTTTTTCCAGCATTCTAACATTTTTTAGTTTTTCATGTCTTAAAGAATATAGGAATTGTCCATAATTGTTCCAAACACTTTTATTAAGTCATAATTTACAACAACCTTCAAGGAAAATTCTAGTTGACAACACAAAAATTCTTTTCAATTCATATTGCTGCACACAACTCATAATTAGGAAAGCATTGCTTATTAAATATTATTTGCCAGTTAATCTTACAAACTTTAGCAGTGGAGATATTATGTAAAAAGTTTTCTAAAAATACAAATTGTGCACAGGTCAATCAGGCACATGTAGCACATGACCACCAAAAAACATGCAATACCCACCGCACATACTCCACACAGCAAAATTACTATGTAGAAACTGCACACAGAAATTCACTATCCAAAAAAACATCCTTGAGAATGGCTGTAGAACCTTCCAAGAGTGCTCAGAACAATTATAATAATGGAAAATTCCTATATTCTTTAACCCCTAAAATATGAAAAGTTAGAATGCTGGAAAAATTCAATAAAAGATTACTTAAATCAACCTTGTGGGGATGTTTTCAGTGAAACATTAGAGACACGGTGGGGTGATGAAACTTTCTTTTGTTACCAAATTAATGTCCATGAAATTTTCCTCCTGAATGCCTAAGTGTGATATACAATACGTACTTTACAGAATCAAAATAAAATTTTTAGATTACTGGACGGATGTGAAATATTAATGAATTAATATAGAATGCAAAATAGAATCTTCTCTCCAACTTTCTTATTAGGTTTTATTGCAAGCCACACAGCAAACTTGCAACCCCGGCCAAGTCTATGCAAATTTATTCAACTGGATTTCTAAGGTCAAACCTCTAGAGGTCTACTTACATTTCACAATAAAATTGTTTACTTACTTGTTAATATGAAGAAAGGTAAGGATGGTCGTGTGGGGAAAGAAAAAGAAGAGTATAAAACAAATGAAGGGTGGGGAAAATAAAATGAGTCAATGTGGGGAGAATTGATAAAATGAAAATACAAATGGACAAGAAGGAAAAAGAGGGTATGTCAATAGAACACACAAGAGAGAAAGACATTATTAAGAAAAAGAGAATGGAGGGGGGGATTGGGAAGAAAAAGGAATGTAGGGTGAGGAAATGAAAACAAAGAATAATGCAATGTAAAAACAGGAACTGGTCTTAAAAAAAAAAAAAAAAAAAAAAAAAAAATAAGTAAATAAAAATGCAGAAGCAGTTCCGTTTTATAGAATCTATCATTTGCTGATTTATATGCCAATGGCATCAATGTGGTCTGAAAACACTCACAAGAAACACTCAAATGTCTCAATATAAAAAGTAATTTTAAAACAAACTTCAACTGAAAAAAGTAATATATGTAGATAGGTTTTGAAATAATACGAGGGTCAGTCAAATAGAATAAACCGTAATTCATTATATGTAGAGTGTGAAGGAGTATAAGATGCATAGAAATTCCAGGTGAAAAGTTTTCATGTACAAAACAAAATTTAGAACAATGAAGAAAACAAGAAAATTTTGTTTACTTTTGTGATTAGCAAACATTACTTTTTATGACACACACACATTTTATATATATATATATATATATATATATATATATATATATATATATATATATATATATATATATATATATATACACACACACATATATATGAGAGAGACACAGAAATACACACAGAAACACAGAGAGAGAGAGAGGGACACAGAGAGAGGGAGAGAGAGAGGGACACAGAGAGAGAGAGAGAGAGAGACCAACACAGAGAGAGAGACAGAGAAAGACACACACACCCACAGAGAGAGAGAGAGGGACACAGAGAGGGAGAGAGAGGGACACAGAGAGAGAGAGAGAGACACACAGAGAGAGAGAGAGACACACAGAGAGAGAGAGAGAGAGAGACACAGAGAGAGAGAGAGAGACACACACAGAGAGAGAGAGAGAGAGACACACACAGAGAGAGAGACACAGAGAGAGACACAGAGAGAGAGAGAGAGAGAGACACACAGAGAGAGAGAGAGAGACACACACAGAGAGAGAGAGAGACACACACAGAGAGAGAGAGAGACACACACAGAGAGAGAGAGACACACACAGAGTGAGAGACACACACAGGCACAGAAATCGGTTGAAATATATCTATCCCTCATGAGTTAATTTTGGATTTTGTTATGTAATACTATTTATTGACTTTTATAATAAATACATTGAGCTCTTTTTGTGGGTCAGTTTTAATATTTTATATTACTGGGATCCACTTGACCTTTACTATATATATATATATATATATATATATATATATATATATTTCCAGAGACTGAAAATGTTGAGTAGAAAGAGGACCAAGATTCCAGGAGACTGATGATGATGATTGATGCTGTATTTAAAGTCAGATAAGAGTGTACACAAAAAGTGTAGTAGAAACAAATTAAAAAAAAAAAATTTTCTTAGCAGACACCATTTTTGTATTTTGTTTTTATGATGGTAACAAACTATAATAAGAAGCAACTATTAGCTCATAGAGATCTTTTGGAATCTAAATTAATTGCACTATTTTTGTTTATAAGTCACTGTACTCCAATTTCACTAAATCTTATTGCACTCCATAACCGATATCAATGTGGCTAAGTAACTTCAAAAATTCTACCAATTCTACTAATTTAGTTACATTAAAACTTCCTGGTTAAAATCCCGAGTTCCTTATAGGGTTTGGGGATATCTATGTCTCAGGATTTTTCAAATATCTCATTTCCTAAAAGATACTCCTTTCCCCAGACCAATATACAGGACAATAAATAGTGAAAAAAAATTATAAAACAATGGTTAAATCAAAATCTATTTTACATAAATAATTTATCAAATTCAAACAAATGATATATAATAATTACATAAATAAATATTTAAAATTTCCTCAGGTGCAACATAGGACTCATTTCATACAGAAGGAAACGTCAATGATTACCCCAATACTTGGCAACACGTTCCTCCAACGACATATATACACACACACACATATATATATTAATTCATTCAACTTCTAGCATATGGTACAGATCTGTGGATAATGATTTTTTTTGTTTTTTATGGCTAAGTAATGATTGATGTCTTTGCCACAAGATTTGCAATGCCAATTGCAGTATTTGACATGTTAATTTACATGTCAGGTTTAATATTCAGTTCTGTAATTAATTGTGTAGCTTTGGCTATAGACTGCCCAATCCATGTCACCTGTCCTCTGTGGCACCAGTTATCTTAATTTTAAATTACCAAACTCTAAGAAAAACAGTTTAGAAACTACTTGATAAGTGTGTTGGGCATACAATTTCGCTTTTGTGGGTAATATCAGATTTTGTTATTTTTAATCATCCATACTTCGGCTGTCCTAGGAGATGTTAAAAAAAATTTAAGCAGGCTTTCATCACATCTTGAGAAGAAAAACTGTCATTATCCACTTGATCTTGACCTGAGCTGATTTTTTTTATTAATATTTACCTAATACAAGGCCCAAGAGCCACTCAAGGTAGAGGGTTGCTGTGTGGAGTTGTATTAGCATAGAAAAAGACAATAATTAGGAGTACAGATTTGAAGTAGACTTAAGGAACCAGAAACCCAATCTTAAACAGAAAAAGGATAAACCGCTACTTAAGGAACCAGAAACCCAATCTTAAACAGAAAAAGGATAAACCGCTACTCCTGTTCAAAAGGCTGGGGAGGAATGTGAACCTACCTACATCCATTGGTGGAAAAAAAAAAAAGAAAAAAAATTAAAATAAATAATAAGTGAATAAAATTTCAGTGTTCAGGTACATATGTTAGGTGTACAAAGCTGAATCAAACTTTAGAAGGAACTGGAAACCCAATCCCAAACAGGAAACAAAGGATAAAATTCTACTCCTTTTGTTTTTATTAAGAAAAATTTAGAAGCTGAATACTGATCCAAATATTCATTTTGTTTCCGTTACAATCAGAAATGTTGGAGACATTTGCCCTTCTGAATTTGTGCTCGTCTCCTATTACAAGAAACAAAAGTCATCTCTCATTAACTTTGGTGGATGGATTGTTTTTTTATGGTTTATCAACCTTTTTGCAGGTTTGCAAACATGTATTTTTCATTATATTTTAAGTAATTTTTGTTTCTAACTGAGTAATCATTAATTTTGATTGAATCTTAAATTTCTATAAAGGTTTTATCTTTGTAAGTATTTTTTTTTAAGTTATAGAACTTAAATTTTTCTATCAATAGACAAAGTGAATTTTGAATAAAAATGATTGAAATTAAAGACCATCTAAAACGTGATTCAAGCAGACGAAAGTAAATTTCTGTAATTACTAACTTTATACTATATATTCAATTAATATCAAGATTAAAATTTTACATATATTGCACCATTTTAAAAATTAAAGACTATAATCATTGCTACAATTTGAAAGGTTTCAGGTACTTAATGAGTTGTAATACGCAACATGTAAATTATATTCAATTTATAGACATATTTTGGAATCAGGTGTACAAAACATGAATAACGGATCTCACTCTTAGCAATGAACTTATTGATCCCTCATATGTGTGTGTGTGTGTGTGTGTGTGTGTATTTAGGCAGCAGTCTTTTATTTATGCATGTTTCATTGAAAATGACAGAACAAGTAATACGATTAAGCTTTTTATTTAATTTTTCTTGTTTGAAAAAATGTTTTCTTTTTTGGACAGAGTTTGTAGAAACTGTCCAAATGTCTTGTAATTCCGAGTGCTTTCAGCCATACTTTTAGCCATTATCAAGGATGATTTTATTTTTTTCAATTTAATTGGGTGTGAGTGTTGTGTGTATGTTTTTAGTGTTTTGGAGATGTTTTATTTTCTGAACACAGCACATTGTGGCCATGTTCATAGTTAATATTATTAAGTTTTAGGCTTTTTCATTGGTTTTATATATATATATATATATATATATATATATATATATATATATATATATATATATATATATACACCTTTCTTCAATGGACTAATAAGGAGACAGGATGGTCCATTAAAGCAGATTGTCAGTAAATGGGAAGGGATTATTTTTGAGTTATAAAACCACTATAGTAACTGCTAGTAATTATGATCATAATGTAAATACTATAAACATGTATATATGGCATAAATAATTATATACTTAATATAGATATATTAATTAAAATAACAAAAATAATATATTTCTCACAGCTACTTTCTCACACATGCGCTAATGCGCCGTATTTCTGTCTTTGTTTACAATGGAAAGCTCCACCACCACCAAGTAGTCACTTTGAGAACTAATACGACTCGTTCTGTTAATTCCACAAATATTAAAATACGCCACTGATGATTTTGGATTTCTTTCCTGCAAATTTTTTATTATTTTACCTGCAGCTTTTGTCAGTTACATTTGAAGTCCATTGATTGGGGGGGGGGGCATAGACGAGAGTTGTGTGTGTGTGTGTGTGTGTGTGTGTATATACATATATATAAAAATCAATTTCACCCCAAGCAAGGCAGTAAAGTCACTGAGTGAAGAAGAATTAGGAATAGAAACATTAATAATGAGCGGGAAGAGAAAAAGAGTAATCAGGAGGAAACTCGATACTGATTGACAATGCATTTAAATTTTTGCAGATTAAAGATGACTAGATATCATGGAGCTAGAATGAAGTTCCACAAGTGAGAAGTGAGAGAAAAGAAACTATTAGTATAGAACTTATGGTTAAACCTAGCCAGCTCAACTTTAAAATGACTAAGATCTTGATGCCAGTCTAGTACTACAATTATATAAAGTCTAGGTACCATAGTGAAGAATTCATCCAAACAATTGCCATGAAAGTACTTATAGAAAAGACAGAAGCAACCTTAAGGTGGTGTGAAAGTAACTAAAGCTTAGCCGCCAAATCAGGACCAATAATATTTCTTTGTATCTTATCAAGGCGCTCAAAGTAAAAAGCAGGGGCACCACACAATATGTGACAATATTCTAAACCTAGGTGGAATGGTAAACTTAGATATGGTAGATATATATTTAAAGTAGATTCTGGAGAGGAAAAATTGTCTCGCATGACACTGAACCAAGTTTCTTAGCAGCTGACCTAGCAATGGATTCAATATAGTCATTCCACTTTATATCAGCTGAGAACATTAGACCAAGAAAGTGCAATGAGTTACTTTCTTGGAAAGCAGAGAGGGGTCCCTCAGATGATTAATGGTGAGAAGTTTAGTTTTGGGGATATTAAAGATATAATGGATTTTATTTATTTACTTCTTCACAGGGGCAAATATAAGATAAGGTCAGTTCAAGGGGGAGTCCCACATGCATAAAGACAAAATCTGCTCTGACCTTGCAGCAAAGGCTTAAATCAAGAGGTGTTGTCCAAGTTGGAATCTCCAGGAACAAGTCTTCATTTATTTGTGTTGTAGCTTGCTTAATATATAAAAGTAACAATTTGGTAATAACAAAACATAAAACCTGATAGATTTCATTTTAAGCAAAGCCAAGAATATTTGTAAATGATGACATCAGTAATTTGTTTTTTGCCAATGTTTTTATTGATTTCTGGAGGCTAACATTTAAAAACAAACTGTTGTTGAATTTTCATTCAACAAAATCATAAAATTTATGGTTCATAATTGAGCCAAGCTTTTTCCACATAAAAAGCTTAAAACATACATAATATACTTGCTAGGTTATAATAACCTCCTCAGTAGGCCTAGCATAGAAATGAACACCATAAGAAAGCCTTTAATTAAGAAAGGACATAAGGCCTAAGACTAACATGTTCCCTCACCCAATTTATGTAGCATGTCATATAAAATAAAAGTCAAACATTGGTTCAATTGAAGAGGTATACAAATTAGATTGGTGGTATCAAAGTTCATGCTGTAGAATTGTCCTACAGTGACACATGGCATGGTGGATAAGAGGTTGGTTAAGCAGATCAAATTAATATTACTAAAACTCTTGCTTCATTTTCAGCCTCGTCACCAGCCAAACATAGTGGAATTGATAGAGGCATTTTTTAAGTAATTTATTAAAATAAAAATGTATCTTGGTTTTGTCAGTGTTGATTGCTTCTCAAGGCCAACTGCTGATTTATTAACAACTAGCAGTAGAGCCCGGCATTGCCCGGGGATGTAACAGTAAGAGATAGATCAAGTATCAACCATCATAAAGACTGAAAAATAAAATTGACAAAGATTATTGTTTAAGGTTGGCAGACACATATGTCTTAATTAGTTTTTTTTTTTTTTTTTACGAATTGGTAAAACCCAAACTCAAACAAAAACATTGTTTTCAATCGTTATGAGTCTACCGATTGAATAGAATTTTATTATAAACAATTATCTTGTAAATGGAATTTTTAAAGCATTCTGAATGTAAAAATAAAGAAAAAAGTGTGCAAGACAATAAGAAACACTACCTGCAAAAAAAAAAATAAATAAATAAAAAAAATAAAAAAAATAAAAAAATAAAAGTGAAGTTTTGTTGAAATCAGTTGAAAAATGTAGGAAATCTGATCCCATATATAAACGAACACACACACACAACCTGGGTTTTATAATAAGTAAAACTCGATATGAGTTGTCCCCCTTTCATTCTTGCGTCAACAATGACTCTTAATGATGTTTTCAAATTGATTTTGTGCAAAAACAATTGTGTTTTTCCATTTTGGGCGCTGTCAGAACCACCGCAAGGTAATTTTACGTTGTCCTTGAAGTTTTGTTGAAATCAGTTGAAAAATGTAGGAAATCCGATCCAATATATAAACGAACAGACACACACAACCTGCGTTTTATAATAAGTATGATTATTGCCAAAAGAATCTATAAAGCCAGAGATAAGAAATGTGAAGCTCAAGCTGTTGCTTTGGATATCCCAAAAGGGTTTGGCATGCTGGTCTTCTTCACAAGTTGAAAAGTTATGGTAATTTTGGACAAATTTTGGAATTGGTTCAATCTTATCAAATTGTTAAAT